>JAMALC010000248.1:0-35959 GCA_023628275.1 Rhodotorula sp. M30-05A-2 | reverse complement strand
GATGCCGACGCTGCGTCTGCTCGGTGGGAATTGGCTCGGCTCCTGCATCAACGCGTGTTGCACGGTGTAATACCGGTAGATTCCTGTCGTCCACGCCACTCGTTCAGTAAGCTGCACGTTGCACGGGGGCGCAGGCGCGAAAATCGTAGGCTTACCCAGCAGGAGGAACACGAACCCGACCGCGAGAAAAGTTCCGCCGAGAGGTTTGGCGAGATGGGCATATCTGGACTGATCGACGACGCTCAGTAGCGAAGTACTTTGCAGCCGAGCTTGTGTGAGCGCGTCGAGCTGAGCTTGTTGATGGGCGAGGAGGCGGAGAATGGGTTGCATGTCTGGGTCCGAAACATTGACCGACAGCGAGGCGAATGCGTGCAACCAGGTCGTCGGATCAGCTGCTACGGAGGCGGCGACAGCCGATCTCTTGGAAATGGTCGGCGTGACCGGAATCGAGTTCGTGCCGAAAGCGGTCGACGGAAGGCGCAAGAGCTGGGCGAGAGCTGTTCTCCAGGAGGGAATGTGGAGAGCCTGTCAATCAGCCGCTGGCATTTTCCTTCTCTGCCACATTCATGCAGAGACACCACTCACCTATGCCTACAGTCGCGAGGACCATGCCCGTCCGAAGCCACGCCAGCACGGTTCGCTCGCACGCGAGATGGTCTCGTGCGGCCGAGCCGGTATTCGGAATCTTCTTGGACTGAAGCGCCCGGATACAATCGTTCAGTCCCTGCATGTTGGGTGTACGAGGCGGAACTGGTCGAGACCGTTGTGGGCGACCCGAGTGCGAGTGGCAGTACCTTCCTTGACGTTCGCGGGGCCGGAGGCGGAACGGCGTGCCGTCGGCGTAGAGTCCCTTGTCCCTCGAAGCGGACAGTGCGAAAAGGAGCAGTTTCGAACAGAGAGTTGACCCGGAAATTCGTCTGCTCAAAGGCCAGCAAAGGCCCTCGTCCGAGCCCAAAGGCTCGTTCGGCTATAGAAGTTGGGTGCTCGAGGGTGCTCCGGATGTCGGTCAGGGTGGGGTGCAACACGAGCTCGCCCTGCGCACTCGGCGAGGATCAAAATCAGCTTGACCGTAGGCGAGGGTGTAGCTGCAGGCTAGGCAATGGAACAGAGCTGCGCATAGCCTGTGCTGCAAGCAGAAGCGAGGGAGGGATTCGGCCGGCTCTCGGCCGGGTTGCCGCTCGGAGCAGACGACGTCGAGGTGGAGCTCTGACTCCTGCACACGCAGATAAGCAGCTGCATAGCCGGGCCACGCTTACGAGCAAGAGTCAAGCGCTGCACTAGTCAATCCGCTCGCTCGCATAGCTTGACTCGGAGGCGTTGACTCGAACGATCTTCGTCATCTTCATCAGCCGCCAAAACTACTCGCTGCTCTCGACTCTGTACACCTTCGAAAGGAATGACAGTCCGCGAGATTCCGTTCACTACGGTCGACGCCTTCACCTCGAAGCCGTTCGGCGGCAATCCCGCCGCCGTCATCGTTTGGGAGAACGCGGCTCTCGCGGCCGACGACCAGCTCGCGCAACAGATCGCAGCCGAGTTCAACCTCTCCGAGACTGCGTTCTCGCACAGATTGCAAGGCGGATCGGACGACAACCCCACGTACGAGCTGAGATGGAGGACCCCTACCACCGAAGTGAGTCTGTTCTTGCAACGGACCCGCTCGCTCGCCTTCGCGGTGCTGACACTGGCAGCGAAACGATCAGGTACCCCTCTGGTAAGCGCATACCATCTGCTATCACGGATGACAAAAGCAGCTCTAAGCTTTGCTTGGGCTCGGAAAACGCAGCGGGCACGCCACGATGGCCACCACCCATACTCTCTTCTCGCAGCACCACCCCTCCGCAACCTCGATCACCTTCCAGACTCGCTACAGCGGCACCCTCGTCGCCCGTCGGGCCGGAACGGGACCGAATGAAGCCATCGCGCTGGACTTCCCCGCCGCTCCGCTTGTGACGCTCGAAGAAGGACACCGTCGCCGACCCAAAATCCTCGAGGGTGTGGCCAAAGCTGTCAAGGGCTTTGAAGAGAGCCAAGTCGTCAGGGTGGCGTGGTGGGACGGGCACAAGGCTCCCATTGTCGAACTGGCTGCCGGAACGGATCTCGAAAACCTGCAAATCACGCCGGCACCGCTGGTACGTCGGCAATTTGCTCTCTCCCGCCTCCTCGGAGCCCTTGTTAACATCGACAACTCTCCTGCAGGCGGACATCGGCGACCTCATTATGCTCACTTGTCCAGCTCCCGCCGATTCGGGCTTCGATATCTACTCTCGCGTTTTCGCGCCCGCGTTCGGCGTCTCCGAGGACCCAGTTGTACGTCCGCTAAGTAAAAGCGAGGCGTATGGCCATCCTCGCTGCGGTTGAGTCTGACCAAATCTACTTTGCGCTCCCCGCAGACCGGAGCGGCCCACACTGCCCTCACGCCATTCTGGCTCAGCGACGACGGTTCGCTCTCGCGACTGCATGACGGGGGCGCGCGCGCAAAGTCGACCGCGAGCTTGCGAGCCAAGCAGGTCAGCAAGCGCGGAGGAGAGCTCGTCGTCACGCTCGATGAGCAGAAAAAGCGCGTCGAGCTGAAGGGGACGGCGAGGAGGATCATGAAGGGCGTCATCGAGCTGTAAAACAGCGGCTCCTTCGCCATGGCAGAAAGTACGAGTGTTCTCCATCATCTCCTCATTATGGCACACTCGAGTCCGACGAGCGTTCACCAGCGGTCAAACAGGAGGGGGTATCGATGAGGCACGGTTGCAGTCTAGCGTGGAAATGCGGGTTTACAAACGATCAAGACAAAGAGTCGATTTATTGGATATTGACGAACGGCAGGATCACCTTGGAAGGGTAGTCGCCGCCAAAGTGCACGACGTGACGACCGTGGTTGAGCGTCTCGTCCCCGGGGAGCTTGGTCGGGTCGGAAAAGTGCCGGATCTCGTGGTTCATGTCGTGACCTCCCGAGATCTCGACCCGGAGCGACTCGCCCGCGTCGTACTGCCACCCCATGGCCCAAATCCCAATCTCGAGCTTGACGACCTCGTCGCGTTCGAGTTTCTGCTCCGACGTGTGCGGGTGCCACGGCCAGTTCGGGTGCGGGTTCTTGGTCGCGTCGATCTCGCGATGGGACGCGCGGAGGACGCCGAGCGACCCAGAGACGAGCAAGAGCGAGGTGCGGTCCTTTTCGGCAATTTCGGCGTGCGAAGGAGCCCAGGCGCGGTTACGAGGGATCGTCATGTGCATTAAAGGCTTGCCGTCCTTGTCGAGCTTCTTGAGCGCGATGTAGACGTTCATGTCGTCATAGTCGGGAGTCGACATGTAGACGATCGCCTTGGGAATGCCGACGAGCTGCGTCTTCTGGTCAAACTTGATGTCGAACACGACGTTGCTCTTGTCGTCGCCGCGCGAGACGTACGACACGCTCGAAGCCTCCTTCGGCGCCGCCTCGGCCAGCTTGCCTTCGGACGAGAAGTAGAGGTCGCGGTAGTCGGTGTTGGGGATCGGAAAGTCCTCGACGGGGATGTTCTCGATCGGTTCGCGGTCGCCGCCCTGCAGGAGCGTCCAGCGAACCTTGGGCGTGTTCTCGACAAAGCCGTTCTGCTTGCCCTTGAGGTAGTAGTCGAAGTAGTCGAGGAGCTCGCGCGTGCTCTCCGGAATCGCGTACAGGTCGTGCCATTCCTGCCGGACGAGGGAAGTCGGATCAGTCGGGCGCAGAAATCTCCTTGACGCGGCAAGGCACCATTGAGCTCACCTGGACGCCCGACCACCGGATCCACTTGGGTCCTTGGCACTCCCAAAAACCGCGGATGCTGCCCATCGTGTGGATCGACGAAAAGTCGGAGCCCGAAACGTATGCCGGGATCTTGATCTTGGTCATGTCGGCGCGCTTGTCGTCCCACTGTTTGGCCGAGCTCATCAGAAGTCAGTTCCCGCATATATTTTTCTTGGCAGAAGGAGAGAGGCGCGACGGAACAACGCACGTAGGGGTGAGCCATCGGGTGGCGCTTGTCTGTCCGTACATTCGTCAAGTTAGTTCTCGCGCTCAGCCTGACTCGAAGAAGGACGACGAGAAGCTCACACATCTCGCAAAAGTCTTCGGTTCCTTGTTGACCCTTGATGATGAGCTTGTTGATCAGGTCCATGTTGCTGATCTCGAACACGCCGCCGCGGACAAACTGCTCCCGGAAGAGGTCTCCGCAGCCTTCCCAGGGAGCAATTGCCTTGAGCGAAGGCGGTTGCTGCGCGGCGATGTGCCATTGCGAGATGGCGAGGAACTGTCAAGGGTAACGCGGTATGTTAGTGAGGGGGCGAGTGGAGCGCCGAGGGAAACGAGAACAAGGCTCACACTGTTGCCGGCCATGCCAATGTTGCCGTCGCACCACGGCATCTTGGCGAGAGCCTCGATCGCGTCGTAGCCGTCCTCGCCCATCCGAGCGCCCATGATCTGGTTCTCGCCGTCCGAGTGTCCGGCACCGCGCGTGTCGATGCTGACGATGGCATAGCCACGCGGGCACCACGTCGCGGGATCGAGTCCTTCAAACTTTTCCCAGCCCGACAAGTCGCTCGACTTGAGACCGCAGCGCCAAGTCGTGACGGGGAGCATGTCGACAGACGAGTACCGCTTGCCGTACGGACTCCACATGAGCAAGGCCGGGATTTTCTCGTCCGCCGAGTCGGCGGGGCGGTAGACGTCGCAGTAGAGCTTGGCACCGTCGCGCATGACGAGTTCAACATCGTGGTCGAGCAAGATGTCAGACTCGAGGGCACGCGTGCGCTCGCCCTCCCAGCCTTCGCGCGTGCTGCCCTTCTTGAGCAAGGTCGTCTTGCCCGGGTGCCGGCCGTCGTATCCGTTCACGCCGACTTCGGGCTTGCTGCAGGCTCACGGATCAAGGTCAGCTGGACCTCTTCAGACGCGGGCAACAAGGCGACTGACCCGATAGGCTTGGTAGCGATCTCAAAGGTGGGGAGCGTGATAGCCATGGCGTGGGTCCGGGAGCGTCACAGAGGGAGAGAGAGCTGCAAGCTTTCCGCAGGAGGTCAAGCGAGCGAGGAAGAGCGGTGGAGCAAGAGCAAGCTGCGGCATTCAGCTCGCCGCACGGAGAGCAGATTTCACGTTGGCCGGGATGTTGGATCAGCGCGCGGGTACCCGGGTCGCGTTCCGGTGAGGCGTGGACCAGCCGGTGGAAGGTTGAGCGGGCGAGGCCGCGAGGGGGGTCCGTTGTCCGCCGAACTCGGCGGAGACTCCGAGCGGCCCTATAGATGCCCCAGCATCCCTTCTGTTACCATTCAGAAGCTGCTGCCCTTGCCCCCGAACGAAGCGAGCCAAGATGAGCCCGCTGTTGTCGACCTGGTTGAGCGGCGTCTCGGCCGAGTCCGCGTTCTCGCTCGCCAACATCCCGTTCGGCGTCATTTCGCATGGAGACTCAGGCAGGCGTGTAGCGGCGACCCGCATCGGAGACCACGTAATCGACCTGAGCGTGCTCGCCGACGCCCGGCTCCTCAACGATGCCTTGACCCAAGAGGAGCAGCGTGTGTTTGAGCAGGTGCGCGGTCATCGAGAGGACGGCCAAGGAGGACATGCGGCTCATCTTGCTCTTGCCTTGCAGCCGACTTTGAACGCCTTTGCCGCGCTGGGCAGCGAGGCTCGAACCAAGGTCCGCGCCGCGGTTCAGGCGCTCTTCTCGGCTGGGTCCGAGCACCGCTTCGACGACTCGCTCCGTCAGCGAGCAGTGCACGACATCCGCTCCGTCAAGATGCACCTACCCATGCAGGTCCCCGACTTTATCGACTTTTCCGTCTATCCCGCGCACGGCCTCGGAGCCGGACGAGCCATCTTTGGTCCCGACACGCCCCTGCCGCCCTCGTTCTCGCGCCTCCCGATGGCGTATAACGGCCGAGCTGGGACCGTCACTATCAATGAACAAATCGTACGGCCACAGGGGCAGACTCGCGCGTTCTCGGTCCAGCGCGAGATCGAAACCGGCCCGTCGAAAGCGCTCGACTGGGAATTCGAGATCGTGAGTCGCCTCATGTGGGCGCTTCTGTAGTCGCACACGCTAAGCACGCCCGCAAACAGGGCGCCTTCGTCTCGCAATCGACAGAAGACGGCACCTACTTGACGCCGGAATCTGCCCGCTCGCACATCTTCGGCTACGTCCTGCTCAACGACTGGTCCGCCCGCGACATCCAAGGCTTCGAAATGGTCCCACTCGGCCCTTTCAACGGCAAATCGTTCGCGACGACCATCTCGCCCTGGGTGGTCACGCCCGAAGCCCTTGAACCGTTTGCGGCGCATCGACCCACCAGTCTCAACGGCATCGAGGCCGACATCCCGGACTACCTTTGCGAAGCCAGCGGGGCCAAGACGAACTACGAAGTCGAATGTGTAACCTCGCTGCGCCGTGAGTTGTCATCCCGCCGTCAGTCAAACGTTACGAGAAATTGACCGGGTTCCTGCTCCTGGCAGTGGCGTCGGACCCCGCGACCGCCCATCATCTCAGTACCGCCCAATTCGCCGACGCCTTCTGGTCATTCCCACAACTCATCGCGTACCAAACCTTCAATGGCTCTCGGATCCAAACCGGCGACCTGCTCGGGTCCGGCACCATCTCGAGTCTGGGCGAGAACGCGCAGGGGTGCATGTTGGAAAAGTCTCAGGGCGGCAAGGTACCGGTCAAGGTTGGGAACGAGGAGCGTAGGTGGATTGAGGACGGCGACGAGGTCGTCTTTGAGGCGTGTGCGGGACAACCGGGCGCAAGGGTCGGATTCGGAGCTTTGCGCGGCAAAGTTCTCCCGGCTTCCCGATTGCGTAAAATGTAGAAACGGCACAGTGTAGAGTCCGGATCTTGTACTATCGTCCGTTTTACCGACTCGCGGCTTTCTCTTTGCTTGTGAAGGAGAGAGAAAGGAACTCGTCGGTTGGCGGCCAACCAGTCTCCGGGTGGGAGGGCGGTGAGGCAGCGTCCGCTCTGAGGCCTGATGGCGATTCTGTTTAGACTCTGAGAGCTTGTTCACGCCGAGCACGACAATGCGAGCGCACTTCCGAAACAAGAGTTCGAAGAAAAGGGAAAGCGTTCAAGCTTGATTCCAAAATCCACCTCCCGTTATGAGTTCTACAATGACTGCTTATACAGCGAAATCGACACAGAAAGATTTGCCTCGATATGTTCAGGCCGACACGGGCAAGGCGATCCCGTGCTTCTCTGCATAGTCGCGCGCGCCGGCGTACCCAAAGTTGTAAGCGGCGTGTTCCTGCGCGTTGACGACCTTTTCGCCCGGCTTCGGTCCGAGGGCCTTCTCGCGCGAGTACGACTGGATGCGAGTCGCTCGCTCGTACCGGATCCTCTCGGCGAGCTGCAGTCGCTCCGGTACTGCCGCGGCAGGGGTCGAGGTCGGGAGCACGACCGCGAGCGCTTCGGCGTCTTCGATCGCTTGACCGCCGCCTTGACCTTGGTCTGCGTGCAAAAGGAAAACACCGCTGAAGCATCCATACTTGAAGACGATACTAGAGCGAATGCGACGAAAGCTTACGAGGAAGCATGGCGTGGGCGGCGTCGCCGATGAGGATGACACGCCCCTTGGTCCAGGTCTCGAGCGGATCTTGTTCCCGGAGCTGCCACAGGTTGCAGCTCGGAGCAGCGCTGTAGGCGAAAATCTCCTGGTCAGAATTCAGGAGCGAAATTGGACGGTTTCGACCGGATTGTGACGCACCGGAGGATGAACTTGGCGTCGTCGCAGAAGTTCTCGAAAGACTTGAGGAGCTTTTCGGGGTCTCCCTGTACGTGCCACTCTTCGGTAGAACTCTCCGCTTCCGAGTCCGGCTGTTTCATACGAGGCAGTCAAGTCAGTCATTGTTCCAAGCTTGTATGCGGCAGACCAAAGACGCACCACGATCGCAACGATGTTGAGCAGAGTTCCTTTGCGGCAGGGGTAGGCGACCAGACGCCGGTCCGAGCCCATAAAGGTCGTCAAGCCCATGCCTTTCTCGTCTCCGTCGAGGATGGCGAGTGCGCGCGGGTTGTCGAGGAGACGGTCGCGAGGGATCTGCAGCACCAAGACCGTGGTGAGCATACATTCTCGATCGCTGACATCAAGTATGGAGTGGGGAGACTGACGAGAGCTCGGTAGGCCGAATGTCCCGACCTGTTGGCGACGAGCTTCTGACCGAGCACGGCAGTGCGACCGACCGAATGGATGCCGTCGGCGGCGATGATCACGTCCGCGTGAACCTTCTCGCCGTCCGCGAGCTCAACCAGGCCCGCTTCGGGGTCCTGTCGACGTCATAAGTATGTGTCAGTGCCTTGAACTCGAGAGCATAAAGGGTCTTGGTTTCCTGGCGATGGAACGGCGGAATTGTCGGCGAGGGAACAAAGTGCACTTACGATTTGGACGACTCGCGCGGCGGTACGGACGGTAGCTGGCTTGCCCTCTCCAGCTTCCGTGGTGGCAAGTCGACGCAACTCGTTGTGCAAGTCGACTCGGTGGTTCAGGAGCCACGGCGCGCCGAACTCCTTCCTCGCGAAAATGGGGATCTTGAAGTGGGTCTTGCCGTCTTGACCGAGTTCGTGGTACTGGTCCGAAGGCGTCCACAGCATCAGTTTACAGCGCAAACTCGTTGATACAAGTCCAAGACAGTAACGCAACTCACCCACTGCGTCTCCGGGCTGTTGAGGTTGTCGAGCGACATGCCCCAGCCGATGGCGATCTTGGCCGCGTTCGGCCCGAGGTGGATGGCGGCGCCGACTTCTTCCTTCAAGCGAGACTGTTCAAGGACGGTGACATTGTGATGCCGCAGTGCGGTCGCGGCCGCAAGTCCGGCGATGCCAGCTGCAACGAGTTGCGGCGTGAGAAGGTTGTCCGCACGCCGCGAAAACGCCGTCACCTGCACTCACCGCCGATGACCACGACGTCGAGTTGCGAGGAGTCTGCGTTGGGCATCTTGAGTTCCTTTGTATACTGTTAAGGCGGAAGGGGAGTGGAGTCGGTGAGTTCTGCCGCGAGCCCGAAACTCATTCCTCGGCTTCTTTCCGGTGCTCTCCCCGGACGGTCTCCCACCGCTTCTCCACCACTCACTCGCCCGCGACCGTATCCGTGGGAGTCCCACATGGAACGAAATCAAAACGGCGCGCGAACAGCTGGCTGTAACATTCCTCCGCATCCACTGCTCGCACCAGCTAGAGACGTTCGAGATGCCGCACGCGATCCCTCCCAACGTCTCGCACGACACGCCCGAACTCGACTGCCTCGACTTCTCGGGCGAAACCACCTACGGCGACTTCCGCGACGACATTGTCCGCGATGGCTACGCCGTCGTCAAGAATGTCATCTCGCCGGAACGAGCTGCTCACTATGTCGGTGCGTTGGGATCGAATCAATCTCGCGCCGCGGCGCCGTCCCGATCTGACATGTTCCACCTCCGCAGACGACATCCACACTTGGCTCGAGTCCTTCGGCTTGGGCTACGACCGCAACGACCCGTCCACGATCAGGGACGAGTGCCTGCCCATCATCATCGCAAAGGGGCTGGTCCAGGCGTACGGCGCTCCCCACGAGGTGCGTTCATCAGCCGCGCGACGAAGATCCTCTACCGCGAGGTCTTCCCGACTCTCAAGTTCCGGGTTGCTGACAATCTTTGACCATATCTGTCTGCAGAGCTTTACGTGGGGCGTCCGCTCCGAGCCGGGCGTCATCGGCGCCTTTGAAAAGATCTTCAATACCGACGACTTGCTCGTCTCTTTCGACGCCGTCAACGTCTCGCTCGCCGGCCGGCTCGACAAGAAGTACGAAGAGTTCAAGCCGTGGGCTCATCAAGATCAGGACCCCGAACGCCCGGGTTTCCGTTGCATCCAAGGTTTCGTCAACCTCCTCCCGAACGGCGACAACGATGGCGGCCTGATGGTCCTCAAGGGCGGCCACCTCGTGTCAGAAGAGTACCACAAGGCATTCAGCGAGGAGGAAAGGGAGTTTCGGTGGACGAATGAGGTGATTGCGCGCCGTTTGCTTCTGGTTGCGCCTGTTTCGCTGCTGACCCTTTTCTTCACCTCCTCATGCGCAGATGTACCTCTTCAAGGACACCGGAATGAAGTGGCTGGCGGACAAGGGTCTCGAATGGGTGAAGGTGAACGCCGGGCCCGGCGATCTCGTCCTCTGTACGTCTCAAGCTCAGCCTTTCCGTTTCTCACCATCTCGAGGCTCGAGCTGACCATACAACCTCTATACTACCTCCCATACACCAGGGGACTCACGTGCACCACACTACAACGTGCCTCCGAAAGGAGACACGAACCGCTTCGTCGTTTATACGTCGTTTGCGCCCGTTTCGACCGCGACGAAGGAGGACTTGTTGCAAAAGAAGTGGCTCTTCGAAAACTCGAAGGGCCACTCGCACTGGGCGCAGGGCTTCCAGTACGTCCTCTTTCTCACTCTCGCCTTGATGGGAAGATGCTGACGCTTCTCCGCCTCTCTCGCGCAGACCTTTCGTCGAGGCATTCGTGGGTCCGAAGCGAAACGGGGTTCCTGACCCGCACAACACTTGGAAGCCGAGGAAGCCGCCTGTTCTCAGCGAGCGCGCATACCGCCTCACCGGTATCCCCTACATCGACTCTCTCTAGCCGCCCGTAATGCGCTGCTTTGTACTCCTTCGTTATCGAGCTCAATTGGTCCGGTTTCTTTTCCTCTCCTTGAATCGAATACAATTTGCCCGACCAGAGCCTCCGTATATCGTCTCCATTCTTCTTGATACCGAAAGCCGGTTAACCAAAGCGTGCGCTTTGAGTTTGACGAAGTCGCCTCGAGCGGCCGCCCCACTCGCGAAGTTCCGAGAGACTGCGGTCGGCTTCAACAACACTCTGCGCTTAGGGTCACCTTTGCCAGTCGACAAAGCACAATTGGAGTCCAGCGGACCCGGCTTAGATACTGCACGGACGGCCCTCACGGCTACAGCGCTCATCGACGAACGCGACCCGCCTCCTCGCCTCATCATCATCGATCGTATCCTAGCCCACACCGTCTCGGCGCGATGAGCTTGCTGCATGCACTCGTCGCTAGAGACGATACCATCCTCGCCGAGTGCGACAAGAGCTCGGGACAGTACAGCAACGGTCCGTCCCCTTTCGGTCATCCCCGTTCCGGTGCCGGACCTCGACCCGACTGACCCTCGTACTTCCCCCAGCCTGCCAGACGATCTTGTCCAAGATCCCACCGAACGACTCGAAGTTGACGTATGCGGCAGATCAGATCTTGATCCACTACCAGAAGAAGGACGGCGTCACCGCTCTCGTCGTTGCAGAAGATACCGCCGGTCGCAGGGTCCCCTTTTCGTTCCTCGCCGAACTGCATCGCAAGGTGAGTTCACTACTAGGAAAGAGTGCCATGGTATCAAAGGGAGCACCACTGACCCTTCAAGGCGGACCTCCGCCCTCCATTGCAGTTCACCTCGACCTTCAACGCGAATGAAATCGCAGATGCGGTCGCATACGGACTCAACTCGTTCGAGCACGAGATCGCGCAGCTCATGGTGAGCCACAAATTTTGTCTCCCAAAGTGACTACCAAGTCCAAGTGGACTGACGTGACCCTGGGGCGTCGCAGCGGCAATACGAAGAGAACCCACCGCAGGACGCCATCAAGACCGCGCAGGCCGAACTCGCGGCAACCAAAGACGTCATGGTCAAGTCGATCGATGCAGTGCTCTCGCGAGGAGAGCGGATAGAGATCCTCGTCGACCGGACCGACGAGATGTCGCATCAGGCGCGCGCGTTCCGGAAACGAGCGACCGTCGTCCGGCGAAAGATGTGGTTCAAGAACGTCAAGGTCTTGTTTGCAGTCGGATTTTCGGCAGTGGTGAGTCCCAAGAATACAGTTCGGTATTGACCTGCGCTGACACTCACGTGTCTTTGCCTGTGACGGCGCACAGCTGCTCGTCTACCTCTTGTCGGCCTCCGTCTGCGGCATCGGACTCAACCATTGCCGTTCTTGATCGACGCCGCACCTTTCGTTCCTGTATCCCGACCATATCCAGTCTCTTGTAACTTGTTGTTCCCCCCGGATGCGATGGCGGCGCGAGGTCCAAGTTAACCCCTCGCGCCTTCCCAGTCTTGCGAATCAGCAATCCGCTTTCCTTGGCCCTTCTCAGCGAGCATAAGAACAATTTCCAAGTCTCGGTGAGAATAATGCAATGGCAGGCGAAACGAGAGCCGGAGAGCGAGCATCCGCAGCACAATTTCTGTTCGCCAAGTCGTGCTTGCGTGCTCCCCGGTCAGCATGACACCAAACGCAAGTGCCGGACTTCGGCACGGCTGTGCCTTGTCTGCTCGCCGAGGATCACAGTTTGCTCTCTTGCTCTTTCCCTGAGTCACCGACGCGTGCTCTCTAGAGTGTGCAGCGAGTTGCGGCAGTCCGAAAAGAAAACCTCGACTTCTTCTCCGCCGACGCGAGTGAACGAATCCGAAGCGCGAAGATGGCACCGCAACGGAGAATACGCGTCGCGATAGTCGGAGGTGGGATCTGTGAGTCTTGCCACCCCGCACGCTCAGTACCAGCAGGCGGCAGACTGACCCCCCCTCTCCCGGAAACTGCTCCTTCTCGGCCGAAGCCGGCATCGCTCAAGCTGTTCGCCTGCAGGAAGCGCTCGGCGACAAGAAGGCGGAAGTGACGATTTACGAACGCTCGAACGAAGCGGGCGGAGTATGGCGCGACTCGCGATGGGCCGGAGCTGCGTGAGTCCACCACCCACAGCTCTTCCTCCCTCGCGGTGCTCGACGTTTACTGACTTGGTTTACCTCGACCAACAGGGTCGACGTGCCGATACACTTGTACTGCCTGTACAGTCACTTGAACCCCGACTTTTCGTCGCATTGGGCTGGTCGAGATGAAGTCCTCGCCTGTATGTGCCGGTCTCCGCTCCAGCGCGCTCTATGCTCTCGGCTTCTTCGAAGCTGTTTGCACTCGAGTGCGCTACTCGCCTTGTCCCGTGCATGTGCTGACTTAAGCCCCTCTGCCCCCGTCATCCAGACTGGAAACGGATTGTGGCGAAACATCGCCTCGGAGACCGCTTCATCTTCAAGGTCGAGTTCGTCGGCTCGCGCTGGGACAGCCTTTCCCAAACCCACACCATCACCTTCCGGCGGGTCGAATCTGGAGAAACCTTTCAAGTCGAAGCCGACGTCCTGATTTCCGCCACGGGCGCCCTCAACCGCCCAATCACACCAAAAGTACCAGGCCGCGACGACTTTCGCGGACTGCAATGGCACTCTTCGCGATGGAACACCGACGTCGATCTGAAGGGCAAAAAGATTGCCATCGTCGGGAACGGCTCGTCTGGGATCCAGGTCATCCCCAATATCGCCGACCTCGAAGGCATCGAGATCGTCCAGTTGTATGTCGAATTGCCTTCTACTTCTAGTTTTCATACAGCGCAAGCTCATGATCTTACGATGACAGCATCCGCTCGCCCGGCTATTTCCGCCCGAAGCACAACTTCGAGTATTCCCGTCTTCAAAAGCTCGTGTTCCGCTACGTTCCTTTCGCCCTGCGGCTGTATCGATGGAAGATCTACTACGACTACGACTACACCATCCTGTCGCGCGGCACGGGGACGTTCGCGAGCGACTTGCGCGAGAAGCTCTCGCAGGTGAGTCTTGCTCCTTCCTTTCTCGACAGACCGACATTGTGTTAATACGGCCCTTGCGAGACAGGGTGTGGTTGACTACATGAAAAAGACGATGCCCGACGAATATCACGACGCGTTGATCCCAAAGTACCGTAAGGCGACGGCCATCTTTCCGCGGGCCTGTCCCGATTATAACTGACGTTCTTCCTATTCCCTGCGCAGCGATGCACTGCAAGCGTGTGGCTTACGATGGCGGCTGGCTCGCCTCGCTGAACAAGCCCAACGTGTCCCTCACCGCCTCTCCCATCACGCGCGTGACGCCGACCGGGCTCGAAACGGCCGACGGCAAGCAGTACGACGTCGACATCATCGTCTGGGCGACCGGCTTCGAGGTCAGCGAGACGGGCGTCGGCTTGAACCACAACGTGTTTGGCGAGGATGGGAAGGAATTGCGCGCAACCTGGAAGGAGCGGCAGGGCGCGTTCGGGTATCGAGGCATCGCGGCTCCTAATGTGCCGAACTACTTTATCGTCCTCGGACCGAATGCCATCGCGTACGTCGCTCATTGTCTGACCAACTTGAGCCCGCACAAGTGCTGACTCGCTGTTTTCTGTCCCTCAGACAAAATTGGGGCTGGACCCTCGGACACAACGTAAGCAGCATCTTGAGAAGCTTAGGTCACAGCCAAGGTTTTCCCCTGACGACCGTATGCCACTCTACAGACCGAGTACATCGCGCGACTGATCCGCGGCATGTACGACCGAAACCTGTGCTCGATCGTCGTCAAGGCCTCGATCATGGACTCGTACAACGAGTTCCTCGGGAACCGGCTCGCTCAGACGAGTCTCTCGAGCGCCGAGTGCGGCACGAGTTGGTACAAGGACCCGATCACGGGCAAGATTGTCGCGCCGGCACCCTGGGGAGCTAGTACGTCTCTTTTTTTTTTTTTTTTGCTCGCCCCTTTGATCTGGCCGCTACAAATCGGCGTTGAAAACGGAAAGACTGACCCCAATATCCTGCCCGCTTTTGTGTTGCCTGCGCGCAGCGGAGTTGTGGACCTATACGCGCAAGATCCGCTGGGAGGACTGGCTCTGCCGACGCTGGGACGTCGACGCCTCCTCTTCGCCGGCGGAGCGGAAACCGGTCCAAGTCGAGGTCAAATCGCCGCGGACGTGGACGCCGTGGGGCCTCTTGATGGATTGGCTCGCGCTCAGGATCCGGCGGCGACTCGTGAGGCTCATGATCGAGGTCAAACCGGGACGGGAAGCTGGACGGGGCAAGGTCGTTGGGGGAGAAGCTTCGACTCCGTTGCTCGCTGGACCGGAAGAGTATCTGGCTTGAGGCGAGGGGGCGGCGTCTCCTTTTGTTGGTTATTTGAGAACTCGGGACATATATACAGTTCGACATCTCGGGCTACGATAATTCTGTTCTTGCCTTAGAGAGAAGGGGGAGAGTTTCTTTTTCTACGAAAGGTTTGTTTCTTCTCCGACGGCCGCTGGAAGGAATCCAGCGCACTCTACCTACCAGTCATCGTCACTCTCTTCCTCTTCGTCGCTCTCGCCCATGTTGCCCTTCCTCTGGCTGAGCGCCGCCGCGAGCGCGCTCGCCAAGTCTCCACCTCCTCCTCCTGCACCTGCTGCGCTCGGTTCCTCCGTTGCGGCGGCAGCAGCCGAGGCAGTCGCCGTTGCGGCTCCTGCGACACCGGCGCCGACGATACCGATCGCAGCGAGCGATCCGGCGTTCTCGATCGCGGTGTGGTCCGTCTGCGTGCACGCGGACGCGTATATCCCGGCAGGGCAGGAAGAGGAAAGGCACAGAGAGCGATATAAGAGAAAGAGGAGAAGGGAGAGAGAGAGAGAGAGAGAGAGAGAGAGAGAGAGAGAGAGAGAATATCGGAATCGAAAAGATTGTCAGCGCGCGCGCCTTTCGGGCTCGAGTCCCGGCAGTCACGCGAGAAGGCAGCACAAAAGAAACGGAAGAAGAAGAAGGAAGCAGCAGCGTACCTTTCGAAGGTTGTTGACGCTCTTGCCCTGAATACTGGCGAGGAGCGCACTGCGTGTATCTCCACCCGGGGGAGGAGCCGTAGCCGCTGGAGGCGCAGCTGGCGGAGGCGGAGGAGGAGGCGGAGCTCCGGCACCCGGCGGTGCGCGTGAAGGCGGAGGAGGAGGTGGCGGCGGAGGAGGTGCTCCTCCTCGTGCAGGAGGAGGAGGAGGAGGAGGAGGAGGGGCAGGAACTCCACGAGCTGGAGGAGCAGGAGGTGGCGGCGGAGGCGGTGCTGCAGAGGGGGCGGCGGGTGAAGGCGATGCCGCCGTTCCCCTCGGAGGCGGCGGGGGCGGTTTCCTCGCAATCCGATGCGGTGCGCCTCCAGGGGCGCCGCGAGAGGGTGGCGCCGGAGGCGGGACTCGTTTCGAAGAAGAAGTTGGTGGTGCGGGCGGTGGGGGCGGTCTCGACGGTCGACTGCTGCTGCTGCCGGAAGCTGCTGCTGCTGCTGCTGGCGGAGGCGGTGGCGGTGGTGGAGCAGTGGGGTGCGCTGTACCGGCAGCGGGACCTCCGCTGCCCTGGACAAAGTTGCGGATAAAGTCTTCGTTCTTTTCGATTTGAGTCTGCGCGCGCGCGGAGGGGCGTTTAGCCGGCAATCTCTTGCCGTTACCAGGAGAAGAAAAGACTCACCCGACTAATCCCCTGGCTCTCGAGTTGCTGAAAGAGGCGTTCCCAACTCGGGTCGATGTTGCGACTCGTAAAGCCCTGACTGGCGTCAAAGCCCATGTGGGCTACGTGCGAGAAGCCGGTCGGGGCTCCGATCAGGCTCTTGTCGATCGGGGTGCCGCTCTTTCGCTTGCTGCTGCGGCCCGTCAAGGCGGCCAACTTGCTCGGCGAGTGCGAGTGCGCGTGCGCGTGGGACGAGGCTGCGCCGGGCGGAGGGGTGGCCGAACCGCCTCCTCCTCCTCCTCCTTGGGAAAACTTGGCTGCGTACTTGTTGCGCATCGAGACTTTTTTAAAGAGCTCTGCGGCTTCCGACTCTGAGGAAAAGGCGATCCCGATCATGCAGTCCTAACGTCCGGGGGGATCACGGGAAGTCTCGAGCAGGTGGTCAGTTGCCCGGTGCGCGCGTTCGAGAGAGGGAGGGAAGGAAAGGGACACACATCCGAGGGGAAGGTGTGGAAAAAGGTGCGGTCCTGGTAGTAGGGCATGTCGGCGAGGACGGCATGTTGCCAGATGACGCCCCTGGTCCCGGCCAAGTCGACGACCTTGATCCAGCCGCCGTTTGCGCCCCAGCCAAAGGTGACTGCGCCTGCGATCCCGCTGTAGGACCACTTGGCCGGGTCCGGGTAGGCGTAGTAGACGCGGCCGATGGCGGCGGCGTGGATCTTGTCCTTGTGCGCGGTCGGGGCGTACTTTTTCACGAGCGCCTTTTCGTGCGACGTGAGGGACGACGTCGAGGGCATCTCGCCTTTTTCTAGCTGGCGTAGGGCAGACTGGCCCCACGCAGAGTGTGAGCAGGAGGAAGAGGTGCAAGGTGAGAGTGACGTGCGGGAACGTGAACGGACCTCGGTCTGCACTTTGACCACACACAGCCGCACTCGAGAGCATACCAACGCACACAATGGCAGACCAGCTTGCAAGTCCAGCCCACCCTGCCCGACCGTCCCCCCTGCGTCCGGTCCGAACTAACTCGCGCTCCCTCCCCCTCCCTCATCACGCAGACTGAACCCCAAATCGCAGAGGTAATGAATGCACTCGGGCAAAGGACTAGGAGACACTCTACGCATGCTGAACACCCTCGCCCCGCACCGCAGTTCAAGGAAGCCTTCTCGCTCTTTGACAAGGGTCAGTTGGGCGCCATCACGCAGCATCAGCCATGTCAGCTAATCCTCGTCCAACACAGACGGCGATGGCAAGATCACCACTCGCGAACTCGGCACCGTCATGCGCTCGCTCGGTCAGAACCCTTCCGAGGCCGAACTCCAAGACATGATCAACGAAGTCGACGCAGACGGCAACGGCACCATCGACTTTCCCGAGTTCCTCACCATGATGGCACGCAAGATGAAGGACTCGGACTCGGAGGAGGAAGTCCGCGAGGCGTTCAAGGTGTTTGACAAGGACGGCAACGGCTTCATCTCGGCCGCCGAACTCCGACATGTCATGACCAACCTCGGTACGTGCCACCTCACTCTTCCCGTGTCAGGGTCATGAATATACACGCTCACATCACACGCGCACACGCGCGCAGGCGAGAAACTCTCGGACGCAGAAGTCGACGAGATGATCCGCGAGGCAGACACGGACGGCGACGGCCAGATCAACTATGACGAGTTCGTAAAGATGATGAGTACGTGTCCCGCCTTTTCTCACAGCATTCAAACTCCCACTCGGTTCCTAACTGCGACGCGACCTCTTGCAGTGAGCAAGTAAAAAAAAACAGAACTCGCTCCAACTCGGACCCCTCCCCCTGCTTTTCTTCTTCTCCCGCGCCTCCGCGCATGCGCCCGGCCTTGTGTAACACCTGATACCATCTTGACGATCGCCGGCTTCCTCTTTGGACTTGGAACCTCACACCGGGAGTAACTCAACTCTTGGAATCAATACACGGACCTTTTCTTTCCCCACGTTCTTCTCTTCTTCTGGCTCAGCTTTCTGCATGCCGAATTTCTCTTGCCTGTTCTCTCTACTGATTGGCGCAGCGCATATACACAAGGCTGTTCTGTAGATTGCAAACGGGCGGGGTTTCAAAGTCGGCTTTGATCTCTTCCGGCGGTCCGGTGGACTCTCCATCATCCCTCTGTCGACCCGCTTCAAGCAGGATGACAACGAGTGTTCGCTACGCACGATGTCGACTGTGCGCTACATAGAAGAAGATCAAATCCCTGGCCCAGGCGGGCGCTGGATCGCTGCACCACCACTCCCTCCACCAGAGATTGGCAATCCTGCTGCTGCTGCTGCTGCTGCTGTAACGACGACGACCGCCGCCGACGACCCTACGCCGCTCTCGTTGTTCCGCGCCTATCGCCGCTCTTTCCCGGGACAGCAACACCGTCAACACGACAGCTACGTCTGGATCGAGGTCGAGTCGTCGTCGCTCCTCCTCGAGCCGTTGCGCAGGACGTTCCCGACTTTGGGAACGCTCTACGATCCGAAACCGGCCGTGCGTTTTTTCTCTTTTCTTCTTGTTTCCGGCGGTATCTACGCGGGAAAAAAGACGGGACGGCGCGATAGAGAGGAGAGGCTGAACACGCCCTTTTGCCCAATCGTTTTCCCTTTCCGACAATCAAATCCCGCCTCACAGATTGATCTTCGATCAGTTTACGCCCACGCCGACGAACTTCTCGGGAATGCAACTCAGCTGAGTGAGCAGGCCCGAACAGCCTGCGCCGAACTCGTCTCGTACGCCCAAACTCGGTTTGCCTACGTGTGAGTCCCCTTTTCCTCTCTCTAGTCCCGGACCGTGGACCCAAAGCGGGCCAAACCGACTCTGACAACTACACGTATGTGACAGTGCCGAAACGGTCGCGACTTATCCACCCGGCATGATGTCGTTTCACTTGCTGTGGTCGCTCTTCCGAGCTGGCCAGGATCTTGAAGCCGTTCACGAAACGACCGGCGAGAGGGCGAGTCATGCCCACCGTGATCCCACTGACGATGCACCGCTCACCTTAAACCGCGCGCCGCTCGCAGATCGCGATCCGACTCGACTCGTGGGCGTACGTACAGGAAGCGATGGGTCGGGCCCTCGCCCTGTCTTGCCACTTTTATCAGTGGGCCGGAACCTGCTATCACAAGGTCCCCATCACGCGAAAGATCCGCGACTTTGTCGTGAGTCATCCCGCGCGCGCATTCGTGAAAAACGCTTCTTCAGACAACGGCGAAACTGGTCCTGATCTTGACCACGTTCGCGTTCGACCAGAACCTCCGCGCGGTCAACGAGCTCCCGGCGTTTCCGCTGTCCGACGCGCGAAGAGCAAGTCTAGCAGCTCGAGGGCAGCTTTACACTCTTGTGAGTTGCTTGCGAACTCTACGGATCCGAGTTACTTCTGCTTTGGCGACTCATGCTCTTCACTCGCACAGTATGCGGGACAAGTCCATGCCGAATACGAAGGGTTCTTCTTCACTCGCGCCTTCTCCGGAGTGTGTGTCCTTTCGAACTTCTCTTGCCCGCCACAAAAAGATCGTTTCCGTTGACCAAAAGAGCACGAATCGCATACACAGCTCGCGCTTGCTCGGCGATGGGCAGGTCATGATCGACGTCAAAGGGTACCGTCGGACGAATCCCGCTCTCGATTCCTGGTCGTACGCCGATTTCTGCAGACTCTTGACCCGACTGAGCACACGACTGACTGATTCCGGGGCTCTCTCCTTCTATATGAGAATGCAGAGAGGACTCGGGTCAAGTCGATCGACATGCCGAGTGGGCCAGCAGCTCAGCTCGGAGTACCCAACCCTGTCAGGGTCCCGTCGCCGCGAATCAGCTGCATCTGTTGCCGCCCGCATTGCATGGCTTTTCGTTCCGAGCCAAGGTACGTCCCCATCGCCCACCGAGAAGGAGTAGTCGGCCACGCACTGAGACCGCTCCGCCGTCGTGTTTGCACAGCGGTGGGGCGAGTTCCTCATCTCGCGACTCGCGCCGATCCAGTGGACCAGCGAGAGCTTTGCGCACCTCGTCATTCCGGACGCGTACCGCCGCATCGTCAAAGCGCTCGTCACGGTCCACTCTGGCCGACTGAAAGATCAGCTCATGATTGATGTCGTCGCTGGCAAAGGGAACGGGCTCGTCATGTGCTTTCACGGCTCCCCAGGGACTGGGAAAGTGAGTCAAGAAGCCGGCCGGACGATGCGCCTGCTTTTATTGCTCTCCTCTCGTGGGCGTTGACATGCCGGTATCTTGCACAGACTCTCACGGCGGAAGCGATCGCGGAGCATCTGCGCAGACCTCTCTACGTCGTCAGCGCCGGAGAACTCGGCATCCTCCCGCAAGTGCTCGAGAACCAACTGCGAGACATTCTGGCGGTGAGTCGCTCCTCGCGGTCCAGAGACGCAGATACGCCCGAATACTGATCACATTCTTCCGTGGTGCCCGCACTTCGCAGCTAGCGACGGAGTGGAATGCAGTACTGCTCATTGACGAGGTGCGGATTGCGCTTTTCTGGGAGCCGACGCTCTGTAGACAAACGGTGACGCTGATGCCCTTTCCCGCGTACAGGCAGACATCTTTCTCCAAAAGCGGGATGCCAGCCACCTCGAGCGGAACGCGCTCGTAGGCGTGTTCCTGAGACGTGAGTTTCGAAAAGACCGTGTATCTGATGTGATATAATCGGAGTGGGGGCGACTGAGCTAATTCGCTTCGCTTTGACGCGCGTAGAGCTCGAGTACTTCTCCGGAGTCTTGCTCCTGACGACCAACAGCATTAAAAGGTGCGGAAGTCGGTTCATGCAAGAAGGCGTGCGACGGCTTTTGACCGGATGCATCGAGTCTTCGCAGCTTTGACGACGCTTTCCTGAGTCGATTCGCCGTTGTCCTTCACTTTGACAAGCTCGACAAGACTTCCAGGCGTACGCTCTGGTCACGGGTAGGTCGATCTCTGCCTGTCTCGCAATTTTCGCACGACCTCGTTCTCATCCACTTGATTCTCGCAGTTCCTCGAACGCGCCACTGGCGATAACGTCACCAGTCGCTTTGACGTCGGCCGTCTCGCCAATTGCGAGCTGAACGGACGTGAGATCAAGCATGCGGTGCAAACCGCCCAGGCGGTCGCACTTGTGGAAGGCGAGATTCTCTCCATGAAGCACCTCGAGGAGGTGCTCAGCGTTGCTCGATCTGGTGCGGCTGTAGGATTACTCGCAGCTGCAGACACGGACGGATGAAATGGATACAGGCTCGTCAGTGCTGTGCATCTTCAGGCTTTCCCTCACTTATCGGCGCTTGGCCGCAGTTTTCTTTGATCGGGAGCGAAGCAGGCCAGCGCGCAAGCTCGTGACGCCCAAGGTACTTCACCAGTTGGTGGCCGAACCACCCTACTCAGAGTGCTACTGAGCTTGCATGTGAGAGTGAGCTTCGGAGTTACAACGACGGTTCACCTCTTTGTTGCTCTCGTACGTGTACTCCCATCGCCAGATTGCTAGAGACTAACAAACGACTGCTTTACTTGTACATTTGCGTACACACCAGGCTACCGTAGAAACAGGGATACATCATTCACGCCAAGTCGGCAGCCTTGTCGTCGTGCGCGGAGTCGCCGTCCGCCGTGGTCGCTTGCGCCTTGACTTCCTCCGTCTTCAGCGGGGCATCGACGATCCAGTTCATGCGGTCCTTGGGGTTCTCGAAGCACGCGCAGCCGATCGCGGCGAGAATGGCGCCGGGGAGGAACGCGAACCAGGTGATTTTGTACCCGTGGGCCTGCGTCGCCTTCATCGCGGCCGAGGCGGCGCCGATGATCTGGCCGTTGATTCCCGGGATGGCGTCAAGTCCCTGGCCCGACATGAGGAAGCCGATGAGCTGTCCTAGGTACTGCGGGTTGAACCCGAGCGGAACCGTGGCTTTGACTGCCGGAGGCGCGAAGCAAGAGACAGCGGTCAGCAAGCAGAATAGCCGGTCTCCGCATCGCTATAGACTCACTGATAGCAGCCGGAATCTGGTCATTCGTCTTTGAGGCGTAGATGGCCGCGGCGATGGCGTAGCCGACGACTCCGCCGAGGGTACGGACCGAGATGGTGAGCGCCGAGGCGATACCGATGAACAGAGGAGGCGTAGACAACTGAACAAGAGTGACGAGGAGAATGAGCGGAGCCGAGAATCCGATACCGCCGACGGCGTTGCTGTACGACAAAACACCGGGGATCAGCGTTGGTTTTAGACGGATGGACCGTCACGGAGCGACCTACAAAGCAGTCGCCATGTTCTTGTTGGTGCCAGACATAGCAAAGCCGATGATGGCAGCTAGGGACGAGAGAGCGCCGGGGTCAGTCGAGAGAAAGTAGGACGCCGTCGCGAAAAGGAGGACTGACCAGCGAAGCAGATGAAACCGGCGGTGAGCGGCCCCTTCAAGTCCTTGGTGCGAGTGACATCTGTGAGAAGCGAGCGTCAGCAGATATACCCTGGTATTTTGCCGGTCGCCTGCCGTACAGTAGGACATGATCGGCGCGACGACAAAGATAACGAGGAAGAACGGCAGCAAGCGCGCGTTTGCGTCCATCGTTCCTGGCATAGCCCACAATCCGTTCATCTCGGCCGACTGCGAGATGGGGAACTGTGTCAGCGAGAGTCAAGGACGCAAAGAAGGCTTATGGGGGACGCACGTAGATGTTATTGATGAGGTAGAACAGCGACCCTTCGACGGCAATGAGGAACATGGAGAGCGGGAAGTTGCGACCGTTCTGGAAGAGGCGGTGGTCCAGGAAGCCGCGAGTCGTTCCCTTCCATTCTGCAAGAATCGCGCGAAGCATGTCAGACCTTGTTGAAGAGTACCCCGACGCCCAGCGAAAAACGCACCGTAAAGGAGGCACAGGATCAAGAACGCAAATCCGATGGCAACCGGAACGTACGAGTGCGGGTCGTGCCATCCAATCGTCGAGTCGGAGCTCCAAGCAAAGCCCATGAGGAGCGGGACGAGGCCGGCGATGAGGAGGAAGTAGCCGATCCAGTCGAGGCTCTTGATCTTGAACCAGAGACTGCCGTGACTGACCGTCCGCGGCGGTGGGTGGTAGAACAGACCGAAGCCGATCAAGCAAATCGCGTCGAAGATGAGGAGGGTCCGGAACACCCATCGCCAGCCGTTGACGGGGTCGGCAGCCGTGGCGCGTCCCATCCCGATCAGGGCGATGACGGCGGCGCTCGACGAGACGCTGCGCAAGGCGAGAAGGTCAGACTCGGTCGACAATAAGAGACAGTCAAGAGTCACTAGACTCACACGTTGACGACGGTTTGCGCGTAAGCGCGGTAGACGGAAGGCAGAACTTCACTTGCGACGGCATACATGATTCCGGAAATGCCGGCCGAAACGCCTGCAAGCGCTTGTCCGGCAATGACGCCGTTGACGTCCTTGGCGGTCATCGAGACAATGGCAGAGACGCAGAAGAGCACCCATGCGAGGATGACCCTGTGAAGCGGTCCGGCGTCAGTTGAGTGGCCCCTCGATCGAACGGGATGGGATGCTTCTGCTTACACCCAACGGCGGCCGTAGACGTCCGAGACGATGGCCATGATGGGTCCCGTGACGATGGACGGGACACCTTGCTGCGCGAGTGGCGGAGGGAGTCAGGTGTAAATCTTTCGAGAAGAGAACGCTTTGGATGGCTCACCGCCTGCACGATCCAGATACGCTGACCACTGGTGCCACCGATGGCTCCCGTGATTGCATAGGCATTGGCAGCGGGTGCAATACTGAAATCAGAACCGACGAGAGTCAGTTGAGTGGCGAAGAAGGAGAAAAGCACCGGAAAACTCACCCGAGGTAAGTGTTTTGCATCTGCGCGAGCGCGCACAGGGCAAAGACAATGATAGTCCTCCACGAAATGATCTTCTTCTCGTCCGGATCCTGGCCAAACGTGCCTAGGACCGTGATCTGTTCGTCGTTCTTGTCCACGGCGTAAGAGTCGTGGACCGCGCGGATCTCGGGGTTCTCCAAGTGCTCGACGGTGGGTTTCGACATCGTGTCGGGTCGGAGGTGTCTAGAGAGCACGGAGATCAAAAGAAAGCAGGGAAGCACGCGACGAGGGACACGATCCGGGACCCCTCGTTCCGGGAGAACTGATTCGCAGAGCGATCAGCACGAGAGCGGCGGAACCGTTGTCTTTGGGTGGGCGCGGACAGCCTGGGCGGAAGGGAGCGGGCACGCCGAGACCTTGAGCATGAGAGCACTGGGCCCCGGTGGAAACACGCGGCAGCTGCAGCAGTGAAGCTGGATGCGATCAGCTCCGTCCGGCGTGTGCGAAGAGTCAGCCGCTCGATCGCGTGGGGGCCATGTGGTCTCAACTCATCAGCGGGTAAGTAAGTGGGAGGGTGGGAGGTGGAGCGACCACTCCGTGAGGTCGATCGAAGCAAAAGGCTCTTCGGAGGGATCTCTTCCGTCTGAATCCGGAATGCCGACGGCAGCGGTCTGGCCCGGCCCTCGAGAGAGGAACCAACTGTAGCTTGCTGCATCCAACGCTCGCACCTGCTACGTACCGTCCTGTCTCAATGCTGCGAGCCAAGATCTGTCGGGCTCGTCCGAGAGCATGGCAAGTTCGCGTGTATTGCTCATCCACGAGTCGAGAGCGCCGGTATCATCATGCTTGACACGACGAGCAGCCAAGGCTGTTGTCAGCTTCTTTCCTCTCCGTGGTCGCCTGCCTGCTCTTCGAAGTCTCTGGCGTGAGGCCCGTATAAATCTTAAGTCGGGAGCTGTTCGTGTTGTTGCTGCTGAGCGGGCGGGAAAAGCCACCGTCGGCGAGGATGTGCGTACCCTCCGGGCTGCTCAACGTGTATGTGTAATCGCAGCCGTGCCTTGCTGGATGTACTCGGGTTGAGCAGCGCGTTGCCGCTGCGGTCGACTGGACAAGGCGGCACGGTGTCGGTAGTGGCGGCGGCGGCGGCAGAGGCGAGCCATCCAAGCTAGACGAGCATAGCGCCCGCGAGAGAGACTGTCCGTTTTCAGCTCTCCTTGAGTGGTCTATGTACTTGCCGCACTCTGGGCCCGGACGGGGGAACGTGCTGATGAGCTCCGTTGAGAAGCGATCCGTGCACGCGGCGAGCGTCGGACATGCTCGCGCACGCGTGCTCACCCGCCGGACAACTCGACTCGAACGCCAACTAAGCCTCGAAGATCAAAACATCTGCACAAAAGGGCTTGTGGTTGCAGTCAATGAACTGAAAGCGGCTTAGCCGTCCGCGCCCTCCCAAACGGGATCGTGCTGCCGCTACCCGGTCTTCCTCGCCGAAGGTCCACAACGCGCTCTCTACAGCAGGGGAAGGACCGCCCGCTCGATACGAATCACAGCAAGCTGCTGTCCATCCCGAGGATGGCTGGTTGCTCCGACGGGCCTTTCCACCGTCTCCTGCTTAAGCTTGAAGAGACTCCGCCTGATTCGCCACGTGCTCGTTTCAACGTCCCCGCCGCATTCTGTTAACAGCGTACGCAGTCTCTCCTCCCTGGAAATATCCCTTCGGCGCGTGGTCTCCATGCTGCTGGGACCTTGTTGCAGCTCGACTCAGCTATGAACCTGCCTTGACCTGCGGGCCTTTTTTTTACTGTTTGGTCCAATTTTGCGTAGGTTTCCGATGCTTCGACGTTGGCAGTGAGGCTGACGGTACGGTATAGCGGGGCGAGTACAAGCCCGCAATCGCAGCCCGGCGAAGGGCGCTGCGAAGCGGCATGTCACGACCTCGAGTTCATCATGTCTCAGACGACAGGATGACGCGCTGCAGCTTGCAGATCCGCTGCCGACTTGGCTGACTAACCTCTCTATCTCCTCTTCTTCCCTCCGTTCCCAGCGCTCTGCCCTATCATCACCCAGCCGACCCTAGCTCAGCTCCAAGGAACCTCACCATGGCCCAAAGGAGAGAGACGTCCAACAGCAGCGACATCCTCCTCTACGTTTTAGCCGTCTTCGTACCACCTCTAGCGTTGGCGTTGCGCATGTCGTCGCCAGAGATCAGCGGCTGCGACATTATCATCAACGTGAGTGCGATGACAGGAACAGGGAACGGAGGCGAGATGGCCGAATTATCAAACACGAGCTTACTCGGACCGTTTCTCTTGTTCTTTTTCCATTCGTACTGACGGCGTCCCTACCACAGATCCTCTTGTGGATCCTCGGATGGATTCCGGCGGTGTACGTATCGAGAGCGAGGGCGGACACGATCCGCCGGTCGAAAGCTGACGAAGAGAAATCGCGCAGCATCCACGCCTGGTGGAAACTCGGAAAGGCGGAGCGCGCTCGCAGCCGCACGGTGGTCTATACTACAGCGCCCGGACCCCCTCGGTACTGAGCCGACAGACACCTCGCGACCAACACGCTCAACGAAAGCCTTGCATTACTCCCAATACCCTCATTCGTACATAGTAGACGCTACCTGGAACTTTTGAACGCTTGTGACGTAACAACCTCTAGGAGAAGCAATAGCGTCCGGAAGAGAACAGAAAAGCGATGGTTTGCAAGGACCAGTGCCGACAATCTAAGCCCGCTCCCTCACGTCAAGTCGATCATGACTTTCTCGTCATCGTCCTCGAGGACGAGATAGTCGACCGTTTTCTTCTTCTTCTTGTCGTCGTGCGCTTCACCCTCAGCAACCCCCTCGGATTCAGGCAGACCGGCTTCGTCCGCCGTGCGCTTCTTGCCCGTAACTTTGGCCCCCGGCCTTCCGGCTTCCGGATCGACGGCCGCGGCGCCTTGAACCACCGTCGAGAGGTCTTCTCCGGCGTCCGAGTCGGCTTCGGGCTCGGTAGGAGGAGCGCGCATCGGGATCGGAGAGGGGATGGCGCTCGCATCGAATGAGATCCGCTCGCTGGAAGTAGCGGGCAAGTAACTGCGGGGGGTGCGAGGTTTAGGGGGAAATTCTAGCCGGTGCGGCGAGTGTGACTAAAGGCACGTGGGGGAAACGTACCTGCCGAGACAGAGCTGCACGGGCCAATGCGGCTCGTCGTCGTCCGAGATGGTAACAAACTTGCCGACCCCGATCCCGAGTTCCTTGAGCGTCTTGTCGGCATTGTCCTCAAAGTCTTCCGACTCGAACAACATCCGCGAACCCTCCTGGACCGAGATGATCCCCGCGAACGGGATCGGTTTCCCTTCGTC
The DNA here is from genome assembly GCA_023628275.1 of Rhodotorula sp. M30-05A-2. Classification (NCBI taxonomy): domain Eukaryota; kingdom Fungi; phylum Basidiomycota; class Microbotryomycetes; order Sporidiobolales; family Sporidiobolaceae; genus Rhodotorula; species Rhodotorula sp. M30-05A-2. The sequence goes on along the minus strand of JAMALC010000248.1, from coordinate 8,600 downwards.
CTCGCCTCCCACCAGAGTCTTGACCAATTCTCCGAGGGTGACATCCTCGACGACGCGCACGGGGACGTACACGGCCCGGCAGACTGCACAGTGCGGGTTCGGAGGATAGAGCGGCGAGACGTCAAACACGCGTTCAGAGTTGCGCAAGAGCCAGATCGACCGAGCCGAGTCCCACGAGCCGCGGAGGACGTTGAGCGCTTGGTGGACGAGCGCGGCGGCGATGATGGCGTTCGTGGTCGCGATCGCGGGGATGATGTTGCCGGCATACTCTGCGGGCGGGCGTCGTCGAAAGGAAACCTCGCGTCAGTACCCCGCATCCTCCCGGGAAGAAAAAGCTCGCCCCGGTCGGCGAGACAGAAGTTTCACGCGCAGAAGAACAGCCCAAACGCACCCTTGACCTGGAACTTGGTCTGACCCTCAATGTCAAACGCAGCCGCGCGCAAGTTGGCCGCTCCGACCACAAAGTCGAGCGTGTCTTCGTCGTCCTTGTCAAACGAGAGCGCCTCGCCGTTCGGGTCAAAGCGCTTCGTCAGGCGGTCGACCCTGTACACGAACCATGTCCCCCAAAAGTCAGAAGCTGTCAACGAATTGGATAAGATCACAATTTGTGTGTGTATCGTCGACGTACGCATCGACAAAGAGATCGAACGAGTCCTTCAAGCTCAGCTTGCGCTGGTCCTTGATCCGAGCCTGGTCCTTCTCCGTCGTGGCTGCTGCAACCCCGTTGGTCTGCGACGGGACCTCCTTGCTCGCGTCGTCTCCTGCTCCTGCAGCGGAGGAAGACAACCCCTCCCAATCGAGGGTGTGAGGCGGTTTCCGGTGCGCCCACATGTCTTCCATCTTGAGCAGGCGAGCGATGTCGTCGTGGTAGACCTGTCCACGCCGCCCGAATCTTGCTCAATAAACTGAACGGCTCTTTCTCGGCCAAAAGTCTCGCTCGGACGCATCGACGGCGGAGGACTCACCTTGCGGAAGATGCGCTCTGCAGCGCCTTTGGCATTCAGCGTAGCCCGCAACTCGCGGTTCGCGTTCGCTTCCTTCCTCAGCTCCTTGATCTCGTCGACTGCGTATAGCCGGTGGTGCAACGTCCATCAGCTCTGCGCGTCGACCCACGCTTTCGAGTTTGAAATAGGCCCGAGGGGGAACGTACCGTTCTCGCCATTCTTTTCCGCATCGTCGAGTTCCTGCTGGTCCGCTTCGTCGTCTGCTCCGTAGAGTTGACTGTACGCGCGGGAGATCAAATACAAGGCACACCAGTCAGAAGAAGACTCCAACCCAGCAAAGGAGGATATATTCTGATCGGGAACGGAACGTGGCACATGCGACGTACGGGAAGAGGTACGATTTTGCCCAGGCGATGCAGTGGTGTGCGGTCGACGGCGTGCTCCGGATGGTGCAGACCGCGAACGTCTTGGGAACCGCCTTGCCTGCGGAACCCAGATTGGGGGCCCTGACATTAGCCCGCTCCCTCTTTTGCGTTTGCCGACACGAGTAGTTCAAAGATTGTGAAAGTGGCCGAGCTTTTGTAAAGGCAACGCACCGGTGCAGTCGAAGCATTCGACCAAGTCGCGCTTGATGGGCTGGGCTTGACCGGTATAGCCCGTCGTTCCGGATTCAAGGAGGGGGATGTTGGCGGCGAGGCACATCTTGTTGACGTGCCTGCGAGCGTCTGCGGGGCGGGGCGCGCGCAGGATGATCAGCGCCCCGGGTTGGGTTTGGTTTGCGAGAACATGAGCGTGGAAAGGGGGGGGGGTGCGACGGACCGAGGTTGTCGAGGGCGTTGATGACAAAGTCGAAGCGTTTGAAAAAGTCGACGTTGAACTCGTCGTCCTTGATGTTGCGGTGCAGGGCCGTCATGTTGACGTTGGGGTTGAACTTGAGGGCCGTCTCGCGGGCGACGACGGCCTTTGGACGCTTGACGTGCTGCTTCTGGAAGAGGAATTGGCGGTTCAGGTTCGAGAGGTCGATCGTGTCGAGGTCGAGGACGAGGATCTCTCCGCGCTCGCCGGTGCCGAACCCGCTCATGACTGTTTGGGGAGCGTGCGCTTGTCAGTCCCATCGTCGTCGCTGTCGTCGTCGTGGTCGGGCCGCAGGAGGAGTTGGTGTTGCTGACCGAGGTTCTTGATGAGTTCACATCCGATTCCGCCAGCACTGCGGGAGCGGCAAGATGGACAGTCAGGATGAGCCTATAGCCTGAGGGCGGAGCTGTCCCGACTTGCCCTACGACGAGGAGTTTGGCGTTTGCGACCTTGTTGAACAAGTCGGTGCCGAGGAGAGCGCGCGAGTGAGCGTAGCGGCGGTCGGTCAGATACGACGCCATACTGCTCTCCAGCCTCAGCCACTTGTTCAACCACGAGTCTGTCGAGGGGAGAAGAGAACAAGAGGAGCCTCTGTCCGCTCTTTGCTCTCTTTCGCCTCTTGCGTTACCGCATCTCCCACAGTGAGCGACGATGGCTTCTGAAGACGCTCTCCCTCCGCCTATCCAAGACGCCGTCCCCCTCGACGCCCTGCCCGTCCAACCCTCGACCACCGCGTCGTCGTCGTCGTCGTCGTCGTCTCGCCCGAACGCTCACCAGCAAAAGTACGACCGCCAGCTCCGCCTCTGGGCTGCAGCCGGCCAGAGTGCCCTCGAGCACGCCCACGTCCTCGTCATAAACGGCAACGGGACCGCCGCGAGCACCCTCAAGAACCTCGTCCTGCCAGGTCCAGTCCCTCTCTCTCCCCCACTTGATGCCGACCATTTGATCACGCTCTGACACACGGACGGACGACTGTACTGTACGCAGGCGTCGGTCACTTTACCGTCCTCGATCCCAAAATCACAGACGCAGCCGACGTCGGCGCCAACTTTTTCCTCGACCAGAACAGCATCGGCCTCCCTCGCGCCGACCAAGTCGTCAAGTTCCTCGTCGAACTCAACTCGGACGTCAACGGCACGGCCCTCGTCCAGTCCCTCGACGACCTCACAGATCTCAGCCCGTACTCGCTCATCCTCGCCGTCGACGTCGAGGACCCGGACCAACTCGTCCGCCTCGCAGACCTCGCGTGGGAAAAACAAGTGCCCCTCATCAAGGTCGACACTTGCGGCTTCTACGGCACCCTCCGCACCCAAGTCAAGGAAATCACCAGTACGCTTTTTCCCGTTCGCCGTTTCACCCATCTCCTCTGCTCATGAGCGCAACCCTCGCAGTCGTCGAAACTCACCCGGAATCGATCGTCGACTTGAGGCTCGCGCATCCCTTCCCGGCTCTCGTCGAGTACGCCACCTCGCTCGACTATGACTCGATGGACTCGGAACAGCACGGTCACATCCCGGCAGTCGCCATCTTGATCAAGGCCCTCGAAGACTGGAAATCGGCCGTGGGTGCCCCCCCCCCACCCCCCCTTCCCCCGAACGCCTTTTCGCTCATGTCGCCGGCGCGCGCACACTGAATCTTTCCTCGGTATGATGCTCCACCCCATTAGCATGGCGGCCAGAGTCCGAACGGCTCGGCCGAGCGCAAACAGTTCACCGACTCGGTCCTCGCCCTCAAGCGTCAAACCGACGAAGAAAACTTTGACGAGGCCGTGACGCTGTACCGGAGGGCCGGGACGAGGCACGGGGTGCGTTTTCCCCCAACGATGGGCGCGACTCTCTCGAGACCCACTGTATTACCATTGTTGACGGCTTTTCAAAATCGCAGATCCCGGCAGAGATTCAAGCACTTTTTGACGATCCGGCGTGCGAGAACGTTTCCAGCTCGGTAAATCCTTCACCCCCTATTCCGGGATGGTGATTAGAACAAAAAGCTAACCCCCAAGGCACGGAATTCGGGGGCGGGGGCACAGAGCACCCATTTCTGGCTCCTCCTGCACGCCGTCCGCGCCTTCACTCGCCACCCTTCGAACCCTTCTCACCTCTTGCCCCTCTCGGGCGCTTTGCCCGACATGAAAGCGACCTCGTCCGCGTACGTGACCCTCCAAAAGCTGTACAAACAAAAAGCGCGCGAGGACCTCGAACTCGTCAAGCGCTTGTTGGCGGAGACGTTGGAGACGGTGGGATTGGCGGCGGTCAGTAGCAACGGCGGAGGCGAAGGAGGAGGGAGCGTCGACATTCGGGAAGAGGAGGTTGAGAGCTTTGTCAAGCATGCGGCGTGGCTCAAGGTGATTCGCGGGAGGAGCTTGAGGCAGGAGTACGAGGCTTGCAAACTCGCCGGCCAGATCGGTGAGTCCTTCTTCTTCTTCTTTTCTGCGCGCGGTGTTTCACCTCCTCCTCCTCCTCATCTCGAGCGCGAGTGAGGGCCGGAGGAGCACATGCTGAGTCTCCCCCACTCCACTCCACTCCGGTTCCAGGCTTTCTCCTCTCTTCCGCCTCGTTCCAAGAACCTCCCGACATCTCTCTTTACATCTACGCCGCCTTGCGCGCCTCGTCCCTCTTCTACGCCGCCCATGCACCCCATCGTCGTCTGCCCGGAACAGCTTCCCCAGAAGGAGACCCGACTTACAAGTGCGAAGAGGACGCGCAAGAGTTGACGAACTTGGCGGAGGGGTTGATGAGGCAGTGGATTGGCGAGGAGGACTTGGCGACGACGGTGGGGATCGACGAGGCGAGTTGGAAAGAGACGCTGGCGAACGTGTGCAAGGAAGTGTACGTCACCGATCCTCCCTCCCTCTTCTCCCAATCCCCCCCGTCCTCCCTTTGTCTTCGTCCAAGAAAGCAGAAAGAATCCTCTGGTCCCAGCACCACTGCTTTCTCCCCGAGATTCCTGACTGCGCGCTGGCGAGGAGGAGGAGACGAGATCCCGCTGACGATCGCTCATCTTTGCTCGTACGGTACGGGGACGCGCGGCGCGGAAAAACAGGACTCGCGCGACGCCGCATTCGACGTTGCCGCAGACGTCGGCCCTCCTCGGCGGCATGGTCGCGCAGGAAGCGATCAAGCTCATCACGCGGCAGTATGTCCCCCTCGGAGCTACGTGCGTCTGGGACGGGATCCGCAGCGGGACGGGGATCGTCGATGCGTGAGGGCGTGTAACTCGGAGGAGGGGGGGTCCGGAGGAGGGAGGGAGGGCCGGCTCGGAGGGGAGAGGAGGAGGAGACGCTGCTTGCATCTTGGCTCTGTGGAGGGTAGGCGAGCGAGTCCCTCTCAGCATTTGATTGTGCATACAACACAGAACTCGTCGCATCTTCAAATGGTGCCCACAAATCGCTTCGATCGATCGCATCTCTCTCTCCAGAAGTGAAGGGGGACTTTCGAACGCCCGCCTAAGAACATTCCTCCTCCCCCAGGTCTGCTGCCTACTCCTTTCGCTTCTTTTTCCGCTTCGGCTGCTGCGTTGGTACACTCGGCACACTGCCATCAGGTTGTTGGACTCTGCCATCTCCACCACCGCCACCACCCGTGATTTCCCGCGATGCCTTCCCCGTCGTCTCGAGCGCCGAGTCCGACCCGCCGCTGCCGCCGCCGCCCGCTGGACGTTTCTTGCCCAGCTCCGAAGCGGGAGTGAGAACCGGAGCCGGAAGAGTCGGTGCTTCGCTGTTGGGGTTTGGCCGCTGCTGCTGCTGCTCGGAAATGTCGCTGTCGCTCTTCCGGGGATGAGGAGGATAGGTCGTCAGAGTCGGGTTGGAGATGACGCCGCGGTAGGTTTGCCGGAGTGATACTGCAGACGCGCGCGTGTCAAATTTTTGAGAATGGTCACTCTTGAAAAAGTAAGAAGAAAAGCCCAGGAACGGGACTTACAGCCCCGCATGACGGCTCGTTGGGGGTTAACGGTGAGAGCGTCCTTGGCTACCGAGGGTGGCATGCCAATCAGAGAGCACCTATGAGCCATGATACGATTAGCTCTCTCTCTCTCTCATGCCCCACCTTTCTTGAAGCGAAGGACACGCACAAGTTGATCAAGTCTTCGGTGCCTCGCATCTCTCCAGCTTTGACGGCCCCACTCGAGATGACGACCCCTTTTCCCTCTGTCGCGCGGACGACCTCCCTCGCGCCGGCGATCCAGTTCCTCCTCCTCTTGCCCGCCTCTCCCGGTTGTTCCCCCGGCTGGTCGAGCCTCGTCACGCCTCGGAGGACGAGTTCGAACCCGACTCCGGTCCGGGCGAGGGTCGAGATCATGCCGCGTTTGAGGGGGAAGGGTAAGCGGGGAGAGAGGGACGGGTCGAGGGTGATGAGGGTCGGGGCGAAGGGGGAGGGGGGAGCGACCGAGAGGGCGATGTGGGAGAAGGAGGAGAGGGTGAAGGGAGAGACAGAGAGGAGCGTCGTCTGGGGCGGATACAGGTGCGCGGTCGAGTTGGACTGGTGGCGGGGCGCGTTCGCGGCGGGGGTGAGTGGAAAAAAGGTCTGGGGCGTCAATCCTCTCCGTGCAGGACTCACGAATCCAAAGTAACCCTTTTGCCCTGCTCCCTTGACGGCCTCGTCTCCGTAATTTTCGATGTTGATCCTCCACAATTGCATGACGAGCCCCTGGGTTCCTGCGGGTGCAGTCCTCGGGTCGAGTTGAGGAAAGAGCGGAGTCGGGAACTCGAGGAGTGAAGGGTCAAAAGTTGGCGGGATCGAGATGGTCAACAGCAGGGTCGAGTAGCCGACTGTGGGCGGTCATGTCTCGGTCAGCTAGACTCTTAGAACGAGTGCGTAGGTGCACACCTACGGAGGCTGGCCATGGAGACTTTGCGGAGCATGTCGTCTCGTTCCTGTACGGTCCAGTGCTCGACGACGTTGTACTTGGCCGCTACCGAGGGCGTTTCGACTAGCTGCTTGCCCTTGCCCTTTGCGTTCTTGGTCGCTGTAGTCGGAGGTTGGTACGCACTCGGCGGGAGATGGAGCGGGACATGGACCGAGTCAAAGTAACCCGAAGGCATCCCTGCGGCGGTGATAGAGCAGGCGTTTAGATGGCTGCCTGCAGACGCTCTAGCGACACCTCTAGAGCTCTAGAGCGAGCGAGAGAGCGCGAGAGAGGCTTGACGCGGAAGCACCTCGAATCGCTCATCTCCGAGCTGTCTCTCTCTCGTTCTCGCTACAGTCTGTGCGAGGCGCCGAGTCTAGCCAGAGCAATGGACGACGACCTGTTCGCCAGCTTTAATCAGCCACCGCCCCCCTCGAGCGCGGCAGCAGGCGACGCGCACCGTCCTCCCGCCGTCGACGACAAAGCTAAAAAGTCAAACTCCAAGGGCTCCAAGGGCTCCAAGGGAAAGGGCAAGGACAAGGCGAAAGATCAAGGTGCTCCCACCTCTGCCAAGACCAAGGCGCCCAAGCGACCCCTCTCGCCCCAAGACCCGCCCGTCGACGCAGACTCGCTCAAGAAACTCAAGCAAGACACCCTCGAGAACCAGCCCAGTGCTAGCCCTGCCGCGGGAGAACCCTTCTCGGTCACCGACGAGATCGAAATCACCGCCCAGACCACGGTCAAACCGAGTGCAGGCTTCACGACCACCGCGCCCGCTCAACCGCCAGCAGATGGCAGTGCACCGGGGACCCACCACGAGGAAGAAGGCCTCGTCCTCCAGCACCAGGTCCGACACCAAGTCGCCCTCCCGCCCAACTACCCCTACGTGCCCATCTCGCAGCACGTCCCGCCCGCCGAACCCGCGCGGACCTACCCGTTCGAACTCGACCCGTTCCAAAAAGTCTCGGTCGCATCGATCCAGAGGAACGAGTCGGTCCTCGTCTCGGCTCACACCTCGGCAGGCAAGACGGTCGTCGCAGAGTACGCCATCGCCCAGTGCCTCAAACAGGGGCAGCGCGTCGTCTACACCAGTCCGATCAAAGTCCGTCTCCTTTCGTCTCGTTTCTTTAGGTCCTTTGAAGAGTCCTTGCTTACACCCCTCGTGACAGGCCCTCTCGAACCAGAAATACCGAGAAATGCTCGCCGAGTTTGGCGACGTCGGTCTCATGACGGGAGATGTCACCATCAACCCGACCGCGAGTTGCCTCGTCATGACCACCGAGGTGAGAGAGAAGACTCTCCTACCCGACCTCTATGTCCCCACGAGAAACTGATTCGTGGCGCGCGCGCGCGCTCGCGCCCCGCAGATTCTCCGGTCGATGCTGTACCGCGGTTCCGAGATCATGCGCGAGGTGGCGTGGGTCGTGTTTGATGAGATTCACTACATGCGCGACAAGGAGCGCGGCGTCGTCTGGGAAGAGACCATCATCCTCCTGCCGCACAAAGTCCGCTACGTCTTCCTGTCGGCGACGATCCCGAACGCGATGGAGTTTGCCGAATGGATCTGCACGACCCACCAACAACCGTGTCACGTCGTCTACACCGATTACCGCCCGACTCCCCTCCAGCACTACTTGTTCCCCGCGGGTGCGGACGGGATCCACCTCGTCGTCGACGAGAAGGGCAACTTTCGCGAGGACAACTTTGCCAAGGCGATGGGGGCGCTCGGTGGTGACAGCAAGGGGGAAGACCCCGCGAGTGCGACGAGCGGACAGGGGCGCAAGGGCAAGTCGAAGAAGGGGGCCACGAAAGGTGAGGTGTTTGGAGAGCGGGCAGAGCGTCTCTCCGAGGAATTGACCCCACTCGCTTCGCAGGACCATCCGACATCTACAAGATTGTCAAGATGATCATGGTCAAGAACTACAACCCGGTCATCGTCTTTGCGTTCTCGAAGCG
>JAMALC010000247.1:0-21812 GCA_023628275.1 Rhodotorula sp. M30-05A-2 | reverse complement strand
ACGTCCTGGTAGGTCACGTCCGGCTTCTCCTCGACCTGCATCATGGTGACCGAGGCGTCGATCTTGGGCGGCAACGGGATCATGATCTTGTAGTCGGTCCGGTCGACACTGCGGGGCGGGGCGGGTGTCAATATTCAGCATGAGCCTCCCGACCATGGTCAGTGTGAGGACGAGGAAGGGGAGGGGAGAGAACTGACCCGACGCGCATGCCTTCCTCGATGTCGGTCGGGGCGACGCGGTCCCCGAGCGCGACGACAAACTTGGCAATCTGCTTGACGTTGATGACGTACTTGTCCTGCTCGTCGGCGTTGGGTTTCTGACCCGGCGCGAGCGCGGGAGGCGGCGCGTTCTCGTCGAGGCGGATGATCTTGGTGCAGCGCGCGACTTGGAGGGGGTGTTCCTCGCCCATGCGTTGCTTGTCGGCCGCCAAGTCCCACAGGTTCGGGGGCGCGAGACCGGTCGCGAGTTCCTTGACGCCTGCACACGTGCATCACGGGACGAGTCGGTAAGACGGACGTCTTTTTCGGGGAGAGCACCCGGGAGACAAAAGCGAGAGGACTGACCCATCTTGTCGTTGATGCGCTTCTGGACCTCTTTCATCTCGTTCTCGACCTCCTTTAGCCGTCCTGCATACGGTCCTTGACCCTGTGCGTGTCACATGGAGAACCAACATCGGAATGTCGTCGTCGTCGTCAGCGTGCGACCGAGATCCGAAGGAGGGTGGCGCTCGACACGTACATAGGTGCGCAGGATCTGGATGTCCTCGTCATCGAGGGCTGTACAGGCACGGATCAGTTGCAGTCCCGTCTGCCAGCCCGGTGTAGTGGTGGTGCGTACGGTTGATTTTGGCCTCTTCCTGCTTTGCCGGGTCCGCCTTGTCTGTTGGTCGACGGGGGGATTAGCTGGTGGTGGGTTCGTGGGTACAGCTCGGAGGTACGCACACTTCTCCCAGTCCCTGTGTGTCCGACAAGGGTCAGCGAGGGTGCATGACGGGTTGCGTAACCACTCGGACTCACGCTTTCGGGGCCATCGTTGGTGTGCGCAGTCGGTCGATCAGGGGTTGTAGTTGTCGTCTGTACTGTCAACTGTCTGTCCTGTCCTGTCCTGTGCGCTGTCGAGGGTCGAAAGGGGTAAAGTCAACCCGTTCACGTCTCCGTTCCATTCACTCACCTCGACCTCCCGCTTTGCTCTCTCTCTCTCCCAGTTAAGAAGGACGGCTGTTGGACGAGCTGTGCGGGCCCTAGAGCTAGGCGCGACCCCGACCTGCGCCATGAACTTCCTGTCGAGTCTGTCGACCGCCGTCTTGAACGCCTCGTCCGCCGCTCTCTCGTCCGCTTCAGGCGGCGTCCCAGGCGTACAGGGCTACCAGCTAGGAGAACGCGTCACCAGCTACGACGGGAAATCCATCTGGACCCTCTACTCGGGCACGAAACGCGTCAGTTCCCTCCTCCTCCTCCGCCCCCACTTTGGGGTCAATTGTCCCGCTGACACCGGCCAGAACAGGACGATGCGACCCCCGTATCAATCTTTGCCTTTGACTTGTCGTCCAACAACAACTCGCACATGCGCCCCGCAGACCGCAAAGCCCTGCTCCCCCTCGCCCGCAACGCGTTCCGCAAACTGCGCGCCCTCCGCCATCCCAACATCCTCAAATTCCTCGACGGCAGCGAGTCCGATTCCGCCATCTGGATCATCACCGAACCCGTCCAATCCCTGGCTACCGTGATCGACTCGGCGGGCGCGCTGGCAGAGGAGAGCAAGGTGTACGGCCTGTTGCACGTCGCGAGCGCGTTGGCGTTCCTGAACCGAGAAGGGCAGAGCGTCCACGGCGGGTTGAGAACCACGACAGTGTGGGTCACCCCCGGCGGTGAGTGGAAGCTAGGCGGGATGGAAGTCTGCTCCAGGTTGGACGAACCGGACGCAGTCATGTGGGTGAGTCGTCGACACCGGGTATTCTTTTGAGCGCGAGTCAAGGACTGACAGCACACGCGCCGAATATCAGCACTTCGGAGGACTCTTGCCCGACTCGAAAACGCACGCGAGTCCAGAAGTCCGCAGAGGCGGCTGGACCGCTCTCAAAGAGTGAGTCGCGCCCTCGCTCTCGTCCTTGAGACGCGAGACTGAAGGCCTTGCGGGACAACCCCTCTCGGAATGCACAGATACGACCCTTCGACGCTCGACTCGTACCTCTTGCATCTCTTTCTCTACACCGTCTTCAACGGGCCCTTGCCGAATGCGTTCCTCTCTCCTTCCTCCCCTTCCGAAACGCCCGCCCTGCCCCAAACGCGCGGGTCCTTCCCCCCGGCACTGTTCCAACCGTGGCGAAGACTCGGCAACCCGAACCCGGCCGCGCGACTGAAAACGACCGCGTTCCTCGACCTCGGCCAGCACCCGGGCGCAGAAGGCTGGTGGCCCTCGAACCGGTTGGTCAAACTCTCGGCCGCGCTCGACGGCTTTGCCCTCGCGACCGAGGACGAACGGACTCTCTTGATCCGGACCCTGAAAGCGATCGCGGCCGGGGCGGCCAATTCAAAGACGCCCGCGTTGCCGAACGGGTTCCTCAAATACAAGGTGCTGCCTTCGCTCGTGCACACGTTCGAGTTCTCGTCCGGGTCGGGAGGCGCTCCTCTCTTGCCCGTCATCCTTGACCTCGCCTCCGATTCTGCTTCTTCTTCTTCTTCTTCTTCCCACCAGAACGGAGGAGGAGGGTTCGGCGACGACGACGAGAAAGAGTACCAGCGCGAGATTATCCAACCGATCGTGCGGATGTACGCGACGCCCGATCGCGCGATCCGGATGGCCTTGCTCGAGAACCTCGAGCGGTACGCGGACCGGTTGACCAACAAGGACGTGAACGAAAAAATCTGGCCGCACCTCCAGACCGGGTTCGGCGACGTTGTCCCCGTCATTCGGGAAGCGACCGTCAAGGCGATCCCGCTGATCGCTCCCAAGGTCAGTTCCGCGAGAAAGAGAACGGCTCAGGACAAGATAGCAGAGGTACTGATCAGCCGCGTGTGCAGCTGAACGACCGGATCCTGAACAACGACCTCCTCCGTGTGCTCGGCAAAACCCAAACCGACGTCGAACCGGGCATCCGCACCAACACGTGCATCCTCCTCTCGCGCCTCTCGCGGCACCTGCAAACTTCGACGCAGCGCAAAGTCCTCATCCCGGCGTTTGCGCGCGCGATCCGCGACCCGTTCGTCCATGCGCGGATCGCGGGACTGATGGCGCTCATGGCGACGTGTGAAGTGTTTGAGAAGGAGGACTTGGCGGGCAAGGTCATTCCGGCGATGAGCATCTGCCTCGTCGACAGGGAAAAGTGCGTTTCGGCGAGCCGAGTCGCACTGTCTCTCCGATCCTTGATCAACCTTGCTGATCTTCTCATTGCTCTTCCGCGATCACACAGAACCGTTCGCGATCAAGCGTATCGAGCCATCGACATGTTTGTCAAGAAGTGCGAGGCCCTCACCGCCAGCATGGTGAGTCGTCCTCTTTTCACCAAAAAAATTGTGTGGCAGATCCTGACGACTTCCCGCACGCGCGCGTGCACATGCAGCCCGATACTGTCATTCCCGATACGCCAACGGGACAATCTCCCGCCCTGCAAGCGGCGGCGCAGACTCAGCCTGGTCTCGCGACCAACGCGGCCGGCGCTGCTGGAGCTTTGGCAGGATGGGCCTTTGCAAGCGTGTCCAAGAAGGTGAGCCATCTACGGTTTACGAAAGACTCAGAAGGGAGAGGATGGCAGCTAAAAAACTGGAAACAACCGGCAGCTCTCTTCGGCCGAATTGGCTGCTCCGATCGAGAAGCAAGTGCAGTCGCCTTCGGCGTCGCTGCCCGTCACGCCCGGGGTCAACGGCGAGAGTCGGCAAAGTCGGCTGAGCGTCGACTCGAACGGAACCGACGGCGGTTTGCTCGGGGCTGCGGGCGGGTTGTCCAAGCCGGCGGAGGATTGGGGCGGCGATCTCATGGACGTCCACGACGACGACGGCGACTGGAGTGAGTGCCTTCCTTCTCCCAAGGGCGTTGCGGATAGTTTGCTGATAGCGAGGTTGCCCATATATTCGCGTCAGACGAATTCGAGACGGGAACGCAGCCGAACCCATCCCAGTTCAAAGTCGATCCTCTGGCTGCCCGACTCGCGGCGACTACCGGAGGAGGACGACCGAAACCTGCACGAGGAGGCCGTCTTGGTGGTAGCGGCAGCTCGTTACGCCTCGGAGCTGCGAGCAAGAACTCTTCGTTGCGGTTGCCGATGGACATGGACGCTACTGACAGCTGGGACCTCGACGAATCGGACTCGACGACCACAACGACGACGACGATGGCAGCCTCGCCGAAGAAGAAACCGATACCGCGAGGTGCTGTTGTGGGATCTGCGAGTTCGCGACCCGTGATCGGGGCGGCGAGGAAGCCGATCCTGAGCCGGGGGAACGACGCTGCCCTTCTCGCGATGGCAGCCGCGCCTCCTCCACCACCACCGCCTACAAGATCCAACCCCGTCCCTGCCGCTGAGCCGGAATCCTTACAGCCTCCGCCGACGGAGGAGGAGGAAGCGGCAGCCGTACCCGTTGTTGCACCGTCGCCGTCGCGGTCGCCGCCGCCACAAAACCCGTGGGACGAAGAAGAGCGGCAGTCATCTTCGCCGGTGACTTCTCGCGCAGCAGGTGGCGGCAGCAGCAGCTCCTCGTCTTATTTGCCGCCACCTCTTCCTGTCGAAGCGTCTCCGTTCGAAGAGGCTGCAGGACCGTCGTGGGCTTCTTCTCTTCCGCCACCGCCACCGCTGCCCGAATCCGACTCGCCTTTCTTCGGCGCCGAGTCCGCGCAACCGGCCACCGTCTCGGGCGCAGACGGCACGATGTCTCCACCTCCTCCTACGATCACCTCCTCCGCGCCTGCCCTGGCACCCGCATCGTCGACCGTTCTCGCCTCGCCGCCGTCCGAGCTCCCAACAGCTCGTTCCGCCAGCCCGGCCATCTCGATTGCTTCCGCGAGCACGACAGCTACCAGTGGAGTTGGTTCGACGACATCCGGTGCGGTGGCGGCGGCGGCGGCATTGACCAAGGAGGAGAAGGCGGCTCGACTGGCACAGGCGAGGGAGGAACGCAAGGCGCGGATGGCGGCGGCCAAGGCGCAGCGAGGGGGTTGAAAACAGGGGCAATCACTAGACGAGAGTTTCTCTACTCGGGAAAGGAATTTCCCCGCTATTTGACCTCCCTTGAAACCGCTTCTGTGGTGTTTCCTGCCCCCTGGAAAGAGAGCAGCGCCGTCCTCACGGCGCAGCCCGCGCAGGTCGGACGTAGCGAAGTCCTTTTTCGGTTCCTCATTTCCGCCCGATCGATGTGAGCGTGCGTCCTTGTCCGAGGGAGAGCCATCTCTTTTGTGGCGGCTGGAGGTGAACGCGTGCCGTGCTGCCGAGGAGAACTCGGACGCCTCAATCTTCAAATGCCCATCTCGGTTTCGGAGGCGAAGAGGTGTCGGCCGCGTCGGCGAGGCATTCTAGGAGCTTTTCGATGCGGAGTTTTTCAAACGCGGGCGAGACGGCCAACATGAGGTCGTCGAGCGTGTCGAACGGATGTTCCGGCTGCAAGGCGCGGACTCGGTCGTCAGCTCTCGGAAGCGGAGGACGAGAAGGGTAACGCACGAGTGCCTTTCCGGTTGACCAATGTACGAGCGTCCAGCCTCTGTCTCCGCAAGTCGCTGTGACCATGTCTTGGTCTCCGTCGAGGAGGCGGATCTCGACTCGAGCGTCACCGGGGTTCGCGGGAGCGTCGGGCAAGAGCGTGTAGCTGCGGTAGCCCCATGGAATCTCGGATAGCGCTTGCTGCAGCTCACTCGAAGCAAACTCGGTCGGCATCGTCGGATCACATGCACAAGCCGCGGGTTCGCCAACTTGACTCTCTCGTCGTCATTTCAATCTTTCACGGATTGACCGCCATAGGCTCGGCTGAGGCTGCACGCACTCAGAGACGAGACTCTTTGCAAGAGCTTGGAACGCCCAACCGACGCGCGATAGATCGAGCTCCTCCCTTGCGCCGGATCGTTGTCTTGCGCTGCTGCTGCTCGTCATGGTCAACCCGCTCACAGTCGTAATCAAACTCGGTGAGTCTTCAGAGACGTCGAGAGCGTCCGTCACGGTGCTGCCTGCTCACCGCTTCCGCTTTCGCCAGGCTCGTCGTCCATCTTGCAGCCGGACCCGCCGCATTTCCCTCAGATCTCGACCCTCTCGGCCCTCGCAGAGACATGCGTAGCCCTCCGCGCCCTCGGACACCGCGTCGTCATCGTCTCGTCCGGTGCCGTCGGCATGGGCTTGCACCGCATGGAGCTCCCTGCCGTGCAGACGGGCAAGAAACGCGCGATCGGAGAAAAGCAGGCCCTCGCCGCTATCGGTCAGGGACGGCTGATCGCGCTGTGGGATCAGATCTTTGGCGCCCTTAAGCAACCCATCGCTCAGATCCTCATGACGAGGAACGACATTGCCGACGTAAGGTCCCAACGCTCCCGTCGCCTTTCAGTCCAAAACTCACTCAAAAATGCTCCACCCGTAGCGCTCGCGATACCTGAACGCCACAACGACACTCTCGACTCTGCTCTCCCTCGGTGTCATCCCCATCATCAACGAGAACGACACCATTTCCGTGTCCGAGATCCTGCACATCAACAAGTTTGGCGACAACGATACCCTGTCGGCGATCGCCGCTGGCATGTGCGGCGCCGACTACCTCTTCTTGATGACGGACGTCGACGGCCTGTACGAAGACAACCCGAGACGGGTCCCCGGAGCGAGGCGAGTGTCCAAAGTCCGCGATATCGAGGAAGTCCGGAAACTGGGTGAGTCGGATTTGTCCCGGGACTAAAGGCAAGAGCTAAGGTCTGGCAAGATCCTGACGCCTTACAACTTACACAGTCAGCACCTCGACGCTCGGATCTTCGCTCGGCACGGGCGGCATGGAGACCAAGCTGATCGCCGCCGAACTCGCAACGGCCGCCGGCTGCGCGACCGTCATCACGCTCGGCTCGATGCCGACCCGGATCCTCACCATCGTCCAGAACCACTCGGCACGGACAGTGCCTTCCTCACCCATGCTCGGCGCGACCGCATCCCTGCCGACCACGAATGAAGCCGCTCCCGTCGGTTCCGCCGCTCCTCGCGATCCGTCGCCTTCAGCCCTTCCCGGCGTCGAATTCGCCGCCCCGCGCCCATCATCAACAACAATCGACGAAGCCCACCCTCCCTACACTCTCTTCACGCCCAAAATCTCTCCCCTGTCGTCTCGGCGGTTCTGGATCCTGCACGGTTTGACCCCGCGAGGGACCGTCTTTGTCGACGAAGGCGCCTACAGGGCCTTGACCCGCGGCGAACGCGATGGTGGCGGGAGCGGCAACGGTGGACGGCTCTTGGCTGCTGGAGTCATTCGCGTCGAAGGAGCGTTCGCAGCAGGGCAGGCGGTGCGCGTTTGCGTGCTAAGTAGGAAACGAGGAGGCGCTGCGGCATCGACGCCGGCGACTGCGGAACGCGACCGAACACGAAGCCGCGGGCGCAGTGATCCTCGGACGGTGTCGACGTTGGGAACGACGTCTGGATCTTCTTCCTCTGCTTCGGACGCAAAGCCGAGGACGCTCAGCCGAGCGAGTAGCCCGGATCACTTTGCGGACCGGCAATGGTCTCGTGAGAGGAGGAGGACCGACGCTGACGCTGATGACGACGACGACGAGGAGCGGGACCAGCAGCGGCTCGTTACGGAGAACATGGAGGCTCTCCGACTCGAGGAGGGCGGTGGCGAGGGTGCCGGAGGAGAAGTCGCCGCATCAGTCCATACGGATGAGGACGAGGTGATCGAGTTTGGGCGCGGCTTGAGCAATTACAACTCGGTCGAGATTGACCGCGTCAAGGGACATCGAAGGTGCGCTCTTTCTGCTTTTGCGCGGAGAAAATGGCTCTCGATTCGCTGACGCGCTGGCGCAACCACCAGTTCCGACATTGAAAAGATTATCGGCTACGTCGAGGCGGAGCACGTTGTCGAGTCGATCGTAGAATTGCGCGCCGCAACCGGCAAGGGCCGATAGAGAAGCGCAGGCCTAACTTCTCAAAGAGAGACGACTTTGTACTTGCATTTCCTCTACAACAGGCACGGGGCTGGCATACACAGAGACTGGCCGTAACGACGTCGCAAGGCCTAGAGAGAGAGAGAGAGAGAGACTTTAGGCATCGTACAAGCCTTTGGCGCGAGAAGGCGGTCGCGACGTCGACGGGCTGAGCATGCCCAGGTCGCGCTCCTTCTTGATCGCGAGGAGGTGCTTGTTGTTCGGGCGCGGGCTGCAGAAGACGGGATATTTGAGCCGGTCAGTGCACAGTGGCTCCTCGAGGACGCTCGAAACGCGGAAGGACTCACCGAGTCGTGTCGACAGCGTCGATAGGCAGCGTGAAGCGCTCCTCGTCACAGCCGTACGCTTTCGGCGTCAGTTTGATGACAGTGTGCCTGTACAGCGACGCCGAAAGCAAGAGGCACATCAACTGGTCAGCGAGTAAGATCAGGATGACGGTCTGCTCGAAATGCGGCCGTACAGCGGAATCTTGATATACGGCAACTCCTCTTGCGACAAGTTGTGGCTGCAACGCTCAAGAAAACAGGGTCAGTAAAGCGTCAGGCACTTGCAGGAGCGGGGTCCACGCACAAGTAGGCATACAAGCACCGCAAGACGGCCTGGTGACAGACGACGAGGATGTCCTTCTGCCGCTCGAGTTCGAGAATGACCGGTTCGAGGCGGATCACGACGTCGCGGTACGACTCGCCGCCGCGGTAGCGGTAGTTGAACTTGTCGTCGTCGCGCGCGTTGTAGTCCTCGGGATAGTATTTCTGCGCTCGCGGGGACCCCAATGAGGCGTCAGCGCGTCTGCGGAGATGGAGATGGTACCGGAGACGCCGCGGGGTCCGAAACTCACCTCGATCTCTTCGTAGGTCATGCCGTCGCAAACCCCTGCATCGAGCTCGTCGAGCGACTTCCACGTCAACTTCTCGTACGGCAACTCCGAAGCCGTCTGAATCGTCCGCTTCAGCGTCGAAGTCCAGACCTGGTAGGAAGCGCGGATGTTTCAGTTCCATCGCTCAGGACATGGACTGAAGGTGAGCATGGCGCCACGCACCGTGAGCGGCTTGTCGCCAATCTTTTCCTTGATGAGAGACGGCAACGCGCGCATGTACTGCTCGCCCTGCTTTGACAGCGGCGCGTCTCCTCCAATCTTGCCCTCGACGTTGTATTGCGACTCGCCGTGCTGCGATACGATCAGCGAGGATCAGCTTCCTTCTCACGAGTGCAAAGAGACTTTTCCCGTCAAAAGCGAGACTTCGCTTTGGCACTCACCCGAGTAAAGTAGATGGATCGCGGTGTGAGGTGGAGATTCATCAGGTAGAAGGCGATGCGAGATTGTAAATAGCCGTCGATTCGGTTGACCGTGACCTGCGCCGAAGGAATCAGTCTCTGCGCGTGTCCGCAAAACCTGCCCCAGGTCGTACAGAAAGTGCAGGAAACGCACCTGCTTCCCGACATTGACCATCTGACACCAAGTCTGACCCTTGTCGAGCTCGGGATCGAGCGGTTCATAGCTCTTCTCGTAATGCTTGATCCGCTCTCTAAAGTCGCGTTCGGCCTGCAGCGGGTCCTGCCCGTCATAGTCCGGGTCGCCCGAAGCGACTTTGACGGCAATGTTGGACGCAATCACGGCCGGGTCGGTGCAGACCGATTCGATAAAGAGGAGCTTGAGGCCCGGCTCGCGCTTGATCCGCGCTTCGAGCGCTTTTCGGCGCGCGCGAGTCGAGTTGGTCGCGTCTGCAACAATGGCAAAGGGAGCTCGTAAGCTTCTGGTAGAACACAGCAGAGAGGACAGACTGCTCACCGTGGATTCCGACGTTACCTCCCTCCTTGAGCCATTTGATCAGATCCTCGAGGCAGTCGGACGCCATCCGCTCGCGAGCTTTCGCGGCCTCGGCATTGTTGTTGTCGAAAAAGTTGGCAGACTGATCCTCCTTGCGACCCGACTCTTCGGCCATCTTGCGGTACACGGCGCGGCGATACTGGCCGACGTTGAAGACCTGGCCGCGAACCTTGTCAGTCTCGCAAAGGACGGCGGAGCTAAAGTATGTGAGACACTCACCTTGACCTATTCATCCAGATCATACACAACCCAAGCAGAGTCAGCAAGAGCGCTTGTCAGAGGATAGGGGTCTGCAATCGCACCTGGTACTCGAGCCACTGCAGGGTTTGCGCAAGGTCAGCGGACAAGGATTGGGTTTGGCGATCTCGAACAGGCTCGGGCTACTCACAAGAAGATACCGCTGCAGCTTGTTGCTGAGGTAGCTCTTGCCGCGCGCCGGCAGTCCGACCATGGCGACGACAATCTTGGCTTCCGAGTAGTCTGGCTTTTCGACTGCGCGCGCGAGAGACGTCAAGCATCAGTCGCCCGTTTCCACTCTGCCGCGTCTGCCGCTCGCAACTTACTCGTGTTGCCTGCGCTCATACCGAAGCTGACTTCCTTGCCCTCGAGTTCGGTGCTCCTATCGCGGTGATGGACGGTTCCGCCCATGGTGGTGGTGCTGACAAGCGACGAAGTCGACGAATTCGCAGTCGAGTAAGGCCTGCGCAGGGGTGTGACGATTAAACTGTAAGTGTGTCGCGCAGTGTGCGCAAGCAAAGGACAAGAGGCAAACTGACCACGTTCCCCTCGGCTCGTCCCTGGGACTGGTGAGCGGACTGACGGCGGTGCTCCCGGCCCTGCTCGAGGAAGGTCTCGGACCCGAAGTCGAAGTCGACCTATGGAGTGCCTTTGGGATGGCCTGACCGCCGGGCGAGATGGGCCCAAAGTCGGGAGAAGCGGGCAGAGTCGCGACGCTGGCGGCTGCTGACGGGTACGGACTCGCGATGGCAGCTCCTACTCCTCCTGGAGAAGTAGCAAGAGGCGGCGACGCTACCTCTGACGCGTTGGGCGAGTCGCGGGGTGTAAACTTGAACGACGCTGCTCGCGAGAAGGACGACGACCTCGACACCGAGGCCTGGCCCGGCTGGAGTGGCTTGTTCTGGTCCTGGTTGGCGGTGTTGGCAGTCGGCGTAGACCCGGCTGGACTCGGTACGTCGTTGATCGGGAGCGCGGGCATGTTAGCAGAGCGAGACGAGTCGGCTGCGTCTCCGCGCTGAGTCGCACTGCCGTCCATTCTCGTCAACTCGCGTGGGTAAAGTATAGGCTCGAGTCGTTGCGCGGGGAACAGAATGCCTGTTCGTGGCGATCCTTGCACAGGAAACAGCTGGTGTGGACGCGAGAGAGCACCGGGCGCGTGAGACTCGCCGCCAGACTTCGGCACCGCGGCGACCACGGGTGGGGAAAATCATTCCGGCTCACGCTAAGCTCGAAACAGAACAATAACGCGCGATACATGAGCTGGGAACAGGTATTCTACAGACGAGGGACAGTCAAGCGCGACAGGGGAACGAGGAGAACGGGTTGAGAAAGCCGCGGGCAGGAAGTCGCGGTAGCGGTGGCGAACGGAAAAGGCTAGGTCGGGATGCGTACGCTTTCGGTCACGGTCGTGATCTTGGAAGGAAACACGCGAAACCGTTAGGCGTCCTTCTTGGCCGAGTCGACGCCGCCGCTGCTCCATGAGCCAAACCAACTGCCGCTCTTCCTCGCGCCGCCCGGCCGCCCGCCGCCCGCCTCCTTCGCCGCCGAGGCCGCATACTCTCTCGCTTCAGCTTCGACGATCTCGACGAAAGAGAGCGACCCGATCCCGCCGCCGCCGCCGCCAGCCTTCGTCGTCGAGGACGAATCGGTTTCGCTTGCGGAAGAAGACAGCGGCGCGTCGTCTGGGTCGTTGAGCGAGGCCAGTTCGGCTTCGAGTTCTTGCCGACGCGAACGAGCTGCTCGTCGGCGAGTTTCCGAGTCCTGTCCCGCGCTGCTGCTGCCCGGACCGGCACGAGCCGAAGTCGTCGCCGCCGCCGACGACGAGGACGAGGCAGCCGTCTTGCTCATCGGTTGCAGGAGGACATTGCCCGCCGCGATGGCCGCAGGAGCGTACTGTCGCAGCAAGCCACCGGCAAAGCGAGCCAAGCCCGACACGGCCGCGGCAGAAGTCGTCTGCTGTCCGCTCATCAACGCCGGTTCGGCCAACACGGGCGGGCGGTCCGGCGCAGGCGTTTCGGTCCCGGTGGTGGAAGTACCGTCGGCGTTGGGTTCGACAAAGAGGTTACCGAGGAGAAAGGCGCGAGCTTGACGCAATCCGCGGTTCAGGTAGTCCATGCCCATCTTGGTGGCGGAAGTGCGCGCGTTCGTCATCGCCGCGTCGATCTCGCCCTCGTGCGAAGTCAGGAAGGGGGACAGGTGGTTGATGTAGATGTAGGTGGCGCCCTGATGGCAAGGAACACTCGTCAGTACTGGCCTCCGGCGAAGTAACGCTGCCGAAGACTCGAAAGCTGCGCGATTCTGGACGGGAAACGTTCGAGCGGAGGCAGTACTGACCTGGATTTGCGGAAGGACAAGCCACAGCACAACGAGTGTCTTGACTTCGTGGTAGAACGGGAACCTGTGTTATGACGAAGAGGGTGTTCGTGAGTCATGGAGAATCGACCCAAGCGCTTCGACATTCCCGGCAGGGTTGTTTACGGGATCGGAAGTGCACAAGACCCTTCTCCGAGAGACTCACCAACTGACGCCCCATTCGGCCCACTGTTCCCACAGCGCGACGCACCCCATGACGCACCAAAACATGAGCCACCTCTCCAAGTGCGCGGCCTGGTCCGCCGGAGTTCGACCGACCGACGCCGCCGGTCGGAGGGCTTTGTAAGAGGCATAGGTGGGATAGAGTAGACTTGCGGCGGTGCTATTTGGTTGGGCGGGAGGCGAGGCGAGAGATTTGGAGAGGCGAGGAAGCGAAGGCAGGTGGGGCGCAGCGCCGGGCGGGCGATCGTCGACGAGGGAGAGCGTCGCAGGATTGCGCGGGGTTGGGCCAGGGTGCAAGCAGGCAGTGATGCACGTCAGCGTGTGGATCTGACGCCCGATTCCCCGACGACACTGGTACTCAGCATCGCCGCCGTCCTCACGATCTGATGAAGAGCAGCAAGCGATGCAGTAAGCGAGGGGATACGAGACGTACCTGACTACCTTGCACAGGTAGTAGAACATCTTCGCTGCTGTCCCGTTGCTGTACGAAGCTCGGGACTGGGGTCGAGGTGCAGCGACTCGGCGTGAGGGAGATCTCGACACCGATGAGAATTTGCAGCGTGTGGGAGCTGCGAGTATTGCGCTTCGCCTGATTCCGAGTTGGACAAGCGGAAGAGGAGCAGTCAAAGCAGAGCTCGGCGCACGAGCGTATGCAGACGAAGTGAAGAATGGAGTAAGCAGTCAATGATGACCGCTCTGCTCCTTGCTTTGGCACACACGAATAAAAAGTACCGATACAGCGCATTGCAGGAAAGGGGGGAAACACGTCCAAGTGATACGCGCAGTACACCTATACACGCAAAGAAGAGAGAGGGGGCGGGGCACGGGAGTGACAAACGAAAGAGGGAAAAGAGGGTTCACGAAGGGAGAAGAACGACAAGAAAGAGCGAGGGGGAGCACCGATACCTCTGCACATGGGGTAGCGGAAAGGTGCACCGAAGTCACGAACCGGAGCCAGAAAGAATAAAGGTCCTCGAAAGGTCTAAAAGAGCGCGAGCAGGAGCGCCGAGTCGGTGTCGGATGGAGGGCAGGCGGCTTAGCAAGCGCAGCCGCCCTCGTTGCCGGTCGTGTTTGTCGGAGTGACTGAGACGTCAATCACTGCGGGAACGGGGCGCGCGGAAAAGCACCCATAACGAGTCAGTCGCATTCGCGCAGAAACCGCGGACGCTCGCCGACGACAGCGAATCGAAGCACAGGGGACGGAGAGAAGAGGAGAAAAAGTGAGACCTACTCTGGTTCGCGCCCGTCTGCGCCTCACTCTGGCTGTCCATCCCGGGCAAGGCCTGCGCAATCTTGCGGAACAGGGTCTTGACGTTGTGGCCCGCCTTGGCCGACGTCTCGATAAACATGACGTTGAGCTCTTTCGCCTTTTGCTCGGCTTCTTCGGTCGTCACTTGCCTGTGCGAACCAAATTCCACGCGTCACATTATCAGTCACCGGTCGGGTTTCTCCACTCAACCAGAGAGAAAGAGAGTGGCAAGAGTTTTGGTTGACGCACCGCTTGTCGTTCAGGTCAGTCTTGTTGCCGACGAGCACGATGATGACATCGTTGCCACGCTCGGATCGCACGTCGTCGACCCACTTGCTCGTGTTCATGAACGAAGCGCGGTCTGGTCGACAGCAAAGCCGGCCAGTGCGACTTTTATCAGCTCGTGTTTCTTTCTTCGCCGGAATTTCAGATCCAAAGGCCAACGCACTGGTGACGTCGTAGACGACGACGGCGACGCTCGAGTCGCGGATGTAAGACGGGATCAGACTGCGGAAGCGTTCCTGGCCGGCCGTGTCCCACAGTTGGAGTCGGACGGTGCGGTCCTCGAGGTACATGGTCTTGGACAAGAAGTCGATGCCTGTCCGTGGGCGTACCGTAGTCACAAGCCTCAGCAAAGCACTCTCGTGAACACTTGCGGCTCAGACATGACGAGAAGGACATGAGACGAACCGATCGTAGCCTGATAGGTATTGTCGAAAGTGTCGTACCTGCAATCGGCGGACAGCTGCGTCAGTCTCCCTGTTACCTACACGAGTTCGATACACACGAGCTACTCACATGAAGCGGGTGATGAGCGAAGTCTTGCCGACGCTCTGCTCTCCGAGGAAGACGAGTTTGAACCTAATTGGGAGAAGGAGTGAAGTTAGCTGCATGTAGGAATGTAGGGACAGGGCACAAGGACTCGCTTCTTGAGGGCAGCGTGGGCGAATTCGCTCGCTGCAGGTGCTGATACTGCAGGTGCAGCGGGAGTCTGTGCTACTGCCGCAGCCGGAGTGGTCGTCGTCGTGGAGGTGGAAGTGGCCGGAGCAGCAGCAGCGGTGGCGGATTGAGTCTCTGCGCTCTTGCGGCCCTCTTCGTGCGTCGTCGAGGGTGCATCTGCACTGGCTGAACCAGCAGCGCCTGCGTCTCCCTGGGCGGGTTCGTCGCCATCGTTGTTGGTGATCGACGTGCGAGGCGGAGCGTCCTCGACGGCGACCGGCTCACCGGCTGAAGCGTCGACTGCGGTGGCGGGTTCTTCGCTCGACATGGCCGTAGTATCTGGTCTTTCAAAGGCGTAGAAAAGGGAAGCGAGCAGAGAGAAGCGGGAAGAAAGGGTCGGAGACCGGAGATGGCGGGGCGACAAACTCTTCGACTCGCTCTACACGCTCTGAAACAACGAGTGGCTACCAAGAGAACGTCAGGAAAACTATCAAGAACATGGCTTCTACCCAGGAACCAGCAGCCGAGTCGGATTTGACGCTCGGCCAGCTGCTCACTCGCTCACTCCGTCATGCCGACAAGGCCACCAACGCACCCTCGCCCAACGATCCAGCCATACAGGCGAGTACCGCTAATGGGAACTCCCGTGCTTCTGCCACCGCTGACCAAGTGCACCGCTGAAACAGTCTCTCATCTCGACTACCCTGTCCGACTTGACCCTCTGCGCCTCGCTCGTCAGCCACCTCGGCGTCTTTTCGCCCAACGAAACCCTTGAAGACATCTCGACCCGCGACCTCCGCGCCCTCCTCGTCCCCGCCCTCGAAGCCCAGCTGTGCCTCCTCGTCCGCACGAAGGGAGGCTCTCAACGCCTCGAGTGGCTCCACCGCGCGCAAACCGCCTTCAAGCGCTATGTCGACAGCGTAGAAAAGTACGAGGTGGTGGGTCAGGATCGAAGAAAGACCCTCGCGGGTCCCAAGGCGGGAGAGGTCGACCCGGCGAGGAGGAGGGCAGGCAAGATTGCCCAGTTCAAGATGGAAAAGGAGATCAAAGCCACCCTCGAAGTGAGTCTCACGGCTGTTCCTTGCTCAATCACGGAAACGGTACAAGTTGTCAATTGACTCGGTCCACGCTTCCAGGAACTGCGCAAGAGGCGGCGAAAACGTCGCACCCGCGGATCTGCCGTTCCGACTACCCCGACCGACCTGACTTCCTCCCTCGCCTCGACCTCGATCTCGTCGACCGCGAAACTCGCACCTCCTCCCGTCCCGCCAGTCAGCGCCTCCGACAATGGAGAAGAAGCGGACGATTTCCTCTCGTCCGACGATGACGAGGCCGAATCGGTCGCGAGGCCGCTGCTCATCAACTTGTTGACTCTGCACTACTTGCGCGCACACGCCGAGCTGGACAGTATCGAACAAGAGATTGAGATCTTGCAGCATGGGATCAGGATGAGCGAGATCCCGTCCTCGAGGCCCGGAGCCAGGATCGAAGAGCTCGCTGGCGATGGTCATGGCGGAGCGTCGGACTCGAGGACCGCTCGCGGAAACGTAGCGGGCGACGCCGATGACGAGGAGAGGAGATGGCGACTCGACGTCTTGCCGAAAGAGGACGGTCCCGTCCTCAGCAGCGACGGCAAGGTGCTCCGACCGTTCACCATCCTGCCCTCCAAATCCGGTCCCTTGTCGACTCGCCTCCGCTTGCAATCCGAAGTCTTCCGGGACGGACACCGCCTCCCGACCATGACGATCGACGAGTTCCTCGACCGCGAGCAAGAGCGCGGCAACGTCCTCCAGGGTGGCGGGCCCAGCACGAGTGAGGCGGTCGAGCAGGCCGAGAGGGACGAACAGGCCGAGAAGGAGGATGATACGGTCAAGGGGTATGAGGAAGAGGAAAGGGGGCTGAAGAAGGCGAGGGAGTGGGACGATTATCGCGATGCGCACCGCAAGGGAGAAGGCAACATGTGAGTCGGCGACGATCTCTTTCCGACATGCTTTGCTGCGTGGTTTGACCCTTCACTGCGCTCGAGGTGTTGCTACGTAATGGCGATCCTGACCGACTGACACGCGCTCTCTAACCTGCAGGCACAACCGCGGCTGAGGGGGGAAATGGTCCTTCGAGTAGGAGTTCCCGACTTGTAACCACCTCTCCACGTCCCCGACAGGAGATCCACTTGCAAGCTCCATCTGCAAGGCTATGGGAGTCTCTGCAGGCCCGAAAGAATTGGGAAATGGCGAGTAGCGAAAATGGCGCAGCGGTCGCCTGCGACTCGCAGCCCTTTTCCAGATTTTCCCTCATCGGGTTGTCGCGCGGAACCCCTCGTCGCGATCGGACGTCGTCCTCTGTCTGCAATCCAAAGCACCGAGGGCACTTTCGCGACTACAGGGAGGGTCAGCGATTATGCCGCACCCAGTCGGGGCTTCCTCTCGCCGGCGCCAAGCTCCGGGGTCGATCTCGTCCGCCTCTTCGGCTCCGCGACGTCGCTCCTCATCTCGCAGCTCCCTCACGCTGTCTATGCCTCGGGACCGCCCTAGCAGACCTGAAGGGATGCTCACACCATGCTACATGCTCTTTCAGCCTACCTCGGCCTTCGGCGATGCTGTCTACATGAGGAACATCGACCTGCCCGCGAAGATGCTCTCTCTGGTCCGTGTCGACAGCCTGATCTTGCTCCACACCACGACGCTACGACGATACTGGCCTCGCCATTGGGTGCAGAAAAGCTTCGCAGAGCTTCAGCTAAAGGCAAAGGCGCGCGCGCTGGCTCGCCGGAGAGTCCGGTCGACGCCTCTCTCCCTCCTTCCCATCACTCCGCCTCAAAACGTCAACCTCGTTTTCCAGCCTGCACTCCTTGCTCTCTGTATTCCCCCGCTTCTCAGTACGTGCGTAACACCCTTCGCGAAGCGCCTCCCGCCCTGGCGAGCGAGCAATGCGTCTCCGAACGAGGCCGAATTCCGATTGGTCCGTGCAATCCCTGACCCCGACCATCCCTCCGCACGCTCCGCCTCTCTAGACCTCACCGGACACGATGGACATGAGTCATGACATGTCGGGAATGGACATGGGGAGCAGTAACAGCACGAGCAGCTCGCACGGTGGCATGGACATGGGAGGCTCGTGCAAAGTGAGTAGCGAAATTCTTTTTCCGTCCCCTCCCTTCCGCTTCCCTTACCCTTCTTGGGTCTCCCTCACCCGCTTTGACCATTCTCTTCGGTACCCTGTATACCTGGCTGTTCGAACGATGCTCACTCGCCCTGCTTTGCCACTTACCAGATCTCGATGCTGTGGAACTGGTACACGACCGATGGTGCGTTCTCTCTCTTTCTTGCCTAGGCTTACGAAAGTGCCTGCCCACCACTATCTAACTGTGGTGTGGACAGCCTGCTTCCTGACGAGCTCGTGGCGCGTTCGCGGCGTCGGTGACTACGTCGGCAGTCTCATCGGCGTACGTTCCTTCTCCCCTGCCCTCCACCCCCATCGTGAAAAACAAAGCGCTGACAACTGTCGCTCGCTGGTAACAGATCTTCTTCATGGTCGTCGCCCTCGAAGGGGTCCGTCGCTTGTCGCGCGTGTATGATCGCCGCATCCGCCTGGCGTATTACCGTCGCGAAGCGGCGGCGCTTCAGAACCTCGCGCAAAACACTCTTAAGGGAGAGGTTCCAGAGCCGGCGCCTTTCCGGTGAGTCGTCGTCGCCCTGATGCCCTGCTCAGAACCAGTTTCGCCGGCGCCGTTCCTTCCGACACCGAGGCTCGACAAGCCCACCCGCGCAAGCTGTCGCTTCCGCTGGCACCCCCGCTTTCTTCGACAGAGCACTGTCGCAAGTCCTGAGCAGTAGCAACCGGATCCTGACGCCATTCCCCCGCCTCCGATGACAGTCCGAGCGTCAAGGAACACGCCGTCCGGACCGTGCTTTACGGGATCACGTTCGGAGTCAGCTACATCTGCATGCTCCTCGCCATGTACTTCAACGGGGGCGTCATCTTGGGTAAGTCCTCGAGTATAATTGTCTCGCTCCGTTTGCAAAGGTGCTGATGTTCGCCCATCTCGCGGGAAATGCAGCCATCATCGCCGGTGGTGCTGCGGGATACGGCATCTTTGGCGTACGTTCGCGATCCTCTCCTCTTTAGAGTGCGTTCTTTCTACCCTCGATACTGACGAAGCACATGTCGCGATTGCAGAGGGATACGGGCGCAGTTGAAGGTCCGCCTCCGCAACACACGAGTGGCGAATGTTGCTGCTGAGGCAGTCGCTTCGAGTCGACCACTGCATGCTTTCCCCTCTCCGCTTGTTTGTGTTCATAGCTGTACTGTACATGCGCAACGCACTCTTCTCCACTCTCATCCCCTACAATCGAGAACTAGTACTGCCCGAAAATCGCGCATCCCTGCAGCGGTCTCAATGCGGTCTTGTCTGTAGACTGAGTCCCGACGCCTGGTCTCGGAGTGATGATCGCCGCAGAAGGACTCTCGCTGCAGCCACAGATCTGCAGGGCCACGCAAGATGCGAGGCGTAAGTACTTATGCGTGTGGCTCGGAGCTGGCCGGAGAGCGAAGGGCGATCCGATCGTATTACTAAGAGACATTACAGTACTGTGTGACGTGTCGAAATTTGATCCGCAGTTTCGAGCTGAAGGACAAGCTGGTGATGTCACGACTCGCTCGCGCGTCGAGAAAGCTGATGCGCCTCGCGGGCTCTGGTTTGGACTGCTCTTGCCCTCCTCACGCACTGTTCAGTGCACCTTCTCTTATCTCAAAGCGAACACTTTCACCCTTACCCGTGAGTTCGCGGCCTCTGTCCCCTCCCTCCTGCTCTCCTCCGCTGATTCCCAGATCGCCTGGCTGCGCCCCACCTCGATCGACCGACGAACTCGCTGCGATTGCAGATCCCTCCTCTCCTGCCATACAAACAATGGCACCTACGACCGGACACCACGTCAAGGAGATCTCGTAAGTACAACACCGTCGCGCTGTATGTCGAGGCGGCCGCTAATTCAAGCCTCCCCTTTTCATCTCCGCTCAATCCGATTTCGCCATGACGTCGCATTTTTGTTCCGCCCTTTTCTCTACTCGCCCTCACAGCGAGCATCCGAGCAAGAATGCTGTAACCTCCCCTACGTGAGTTTCAATTGCCTGTATGATCGGGACTGCGTCCCGCGGAAATCGACTCCGGACAAGAGGAATTTTCGAAGTGGCTGACGACGTTTCCGTCCCTTCTGCACAGCGACCCCGCGTACAAGGCTGCCGACGCCGACCGCAAGCTCAAGCTCTATGGAGTGTGCGTTTGAGCAAAACCGCAGCGCCGTCGTTTTCCCTCGCTGACTGTACCGTTTTGGGCTCGCGCAGTATCCAAGCCTTCCGTGAGGGCAAGACCCCGAACAACAAGTGAGCTGCCTTCGTCTCAGCAACGCAGAGTTGTACGGGAGCTGATTCGAATTCCTCGTGTAGGCAATGCCTCGAGACCCTCGACTACATCGTCGACCACTCGCCGATCGACGAGCGCAAGCTCTCCAAGGACGGCCGCACTCTTGTTGAGGACAGCCGGGGTACATCGCTGCTTCTTAATTTTGACTGAGAGAACGTCTGAACTGACCGCGTTGATCTGTACAGATATCATCCGCACCCTCCGGACAATCGTCGCCGAGAAGAACGACGACGAGGCGATCCAGAACTTCATGTACGTGTTCCCGAGCACTCGTCTCTGCCTGCGTACTCGACGTTGACACATCGTCGTCTTGCACAGCTACCACACCCGCAAGACCTCGCTCCCGTCGGCCAACGATGTCAAGAACGTCTCGACCGGTACCGACCAGCAGCAGATGCAGCAGGACGGCCAGCAGGCCGTCGAGCACCTCCGCACCCTCGGAAAGCTCATCTTCACCAACTCGGAGGCTCGCAAGCTCCTGAAGGACATTGGTATCCTCGGCCGCGACGTCGCCGCCGATGGCGCCGCCAAGGTCGCCGAGGTCGCTCGCCCGAAGGAGGACGAGCTCCGTCAGATCGACGAGCCGGCGCCTTCGAACCAGTGGGTCGGCCCGAACGGTGAGAAGCGCGACCACAACTCGAGCGTTCCGGACACCGGTCTCCAGGAGAAGAAGGAGCAGCTCCAGGACGCGCGCGACCAGAAGAACTCGCTCAAGCAGGAGCTCAAGGACGACGTCAAGTCTCGCGGCCAGAACGTCGCCCACGCTGCCGACCAGGGTCAGCAGTCGCAGGCTGGTCCCGCGACCGGTCACATCGGCTCGGCTCGTGAGGCTGCCGGTGCTGCCGCCAACGTCGCCCAGCAGCACGGTGCCTCGACTGGCCAGTCTTACGGCTCGACCGGCCGGCCGCACGACTCGGCCGCTTACGGCTCGACCGGCGGTGTCGGCTCGACCGGCGGTGTCGGCTCGACCGGCGTCGTCGGCGCCGATGCGCACCACAACGGCCAGCCGCCGTACTTTGGTGGCGTCCCGACCGCCGGCTCGACCGGCTCGACCCTCCAGACCCAGCCGGGTCAGACCCTCTCGACCTCGCAGGGCGGTTTCTCGTCCGCGCAGGGCGGCAACTTCTCGTCGGCGCAGGGCGGCAACTTCGCCCAGGGTGGCAACTTCTCCTCCACAAGCGGTCTCGACCAGCAGCAGCAGGACGAGGCTCGCGCTCGCGCTCAGGCTGGCAAGGAGGCCGGTGCTGGTCAGGCGAGGGAGGAGGCTCAGGGCCTCAAGAACAAGATCCTCGCCAAGGTTCCGGACGAGCACAAGGACCGCGCTGACGAGGGCGTCCAGAAGGCCAAGGTGCGTAGTCTCTACACGACGGTGCTTACTCGACGACGAAGACTCGAGTTCGCTGACGTCATCGAACACGATCTGCAGGACTACATGCACGAGAAGCTCCCGCAGGAGCGCATCGACCGCTTCGTCTACCGCCTCAAGAAGGTCATCG
>JAMALC010000246.1:0-22164 GCA_023628275.1 Rhodotorula sp. M30-05A-2 | reverse complement strand
CCCTTCGGGGCCGACGAACCGAGGCGGGTCCCTTGTCCGCCGGCCATGAGCAAGACGGCGACTTTGCCGTCGCGGATGGCGGCGAGTCCGATCTCGTTCCATTCCTTCGCCTGGTCCGGGTTTGAGATCACGCTACCCGATTGATCCGCCGGGGGAGGGGTGATGTCGTCGTGGGTCGACTGTGCGGCGTCCTTCTCGGCTTGGAGGGACGACTTGTGGACCGAGTTGACGCGGTTCGGGTCGATGGACGACAGTTGGTGGAACAGGTCGGATTGCTCCTGGGTCGAGAGCTTGTCCCAGAAGGTAAAGACGTGACCCTGCCCGGCTTGGTCATAAGCGTGACGGAGCTGCTGGAGTTGGTGGGCGGAAGGCGTCGACATGGTGGACTTTGGGGGTGGGGGTTGCGGGTGTAGTCTGCGGGCAGGTTAGCTGTCAGCGCATGATCTGCCAGTGCGCACGCTCTCGTGGGTGCGAGTGTAGCGGTCCGAGAGCGGGCACGTTGAGTGAACTGAACGAGGCAACGTTGGCGAGCAGGCGGGCTGAGCTCCGAGTGAGCGACAGTGTATAGCAGGAAGGAGTTACCTGGCGATCAATGGCCGTCTCGGTGGGTCTGTGAGCCGCTATGCTCTGCCCCGAGACTGAATGGCAAGAGACGAACTACTTCCGTTCGGCCGAGACCGTTGGTTTGCCTTCTGCTGCTCGAGTCCGACTCGACAGACTGGACCAAGATGGCGAGGAACGTGGCTGATCAGACTACGGCTGCTGTCGAACCGGCGACTACGATCGATCCGCAACCCGAGGCACCGGCTCCTCCTCCTCCTCCTCCTCCTCCTCCTTCATCATCATCATCCTCGGCGACGACCAAGAGCAGCAGCGACGACGACCCGCTCGATGTAGAGCACTACATCCCTCGCCTGCCCTTGCAACTCGCCGCCATCGCCTTTGCTCTCGCCGCACCCGTCGCAGCAGCAGCCGCCACTGGTTCTCGAAACAGCAGCGCCGTGCCTCGACCCGCCCAAGTCCTCGCAGCCTGGATCGACGCTCCTCGCGAGACTCTCGCCTTCCAGTCGGCCCTCGTCGCCGTCGTGCAGGTCTGGTTCGGCTACTGGGCGCGGAGCTGCAGGACCGGAAGGGGGAGGAACACCAAGACCCCGCGAACTACGCGGGTTGAACAGGTCGAGAGGTCCAGGTCGGCAGCGCGGAGGACCGCACCAAAGGGCTTCGGCGCCATCATGAACCACATCTGGCACAACGATATCCGCAAAATCGGCACCGAATCCATCCTCCGAGGCGGAGAGGGCGCCAACCGCAACTTTGGAGGGGTCGACTATTCCGTCAGTTCTCGGCTCTCCTTTGACTGCTGCTCTCCCGCCGCCAGGAAACTGACCCGCTCATCGGGAATATGTACAGTTTGTACCAGAGACGATCCTCGTCACTCTGCTCGCCACCGCCGCCTTCCACGGTTCGGCAGTCTTGCTCGGCGCTCCACTCATCGCGTGCGTACCCCGTTCCTCTTGCGTTCCCAACCCCCGAGTCTTAGCTCATCCCTCTACCCCCTCGTTTGCAGTGATGCCAGCGTCACCTTGCTGCTCAGCTTGCTGCTCGCCCTCCTCGCCGTGACCCCTCTCGCAATCGCAGTGCCGCCATTCCAGTCCACCGCAGACGGCTACACCTGGCTCCGCCTCCTCTCGACCTTGTCGTCAGTCCGATCGCCCTCTTCTCTTCTCTTTCTCTCCTCCCCGCAGGCAGCAACACCAAGACTGACCACTTGAGACGCCGATTTTCCGGTTCCGAAAAACAGGCCCGCCAACGACCTCGAGTTTGCCCTGTTTGCGCCCGCCGTCGGCGCCATAATCGGGTGCTGGTCCGGCGCCGTCCCGATCCCACTCGACTGGGACCGTCCATGGCAGGTACGTCGCTCCCCTTCCCTTTCCATATGCTAGCGGGAACAAAATACTCAACAACCTCGGCGCCCCCCCCCTCCTCTCTCATCCTCTCTCTCGCGTGCAGAAGTACCCGACGACGTGCATCGTCGGCGCCATTGCAGGCCACGCGACCGGCTCGGTTGTCAGCCTCGCCATCGTGAGCTACCGCGCGGCCGTACGAGCCGCGTCGAGAGCGCTCAGGGAGCGCAAGTCGCCGGCAGCGGAAGAAGGGGGCCAGAAGAAGAAGAAGGCGTCGGCAAAGGGTCGGGCGAAGATTGCTGCTGCTGCTTCAAGGATCAAGAACAAGTAGCGATGCAGCGGATGGAAATTCCCGTGTCTTGCGGCCACGAGCCAAACGCTCAAAGCGATTGCTTCTAGAGGACAGAGGGGCTATCTACAAGTTCTGCGGGAGACGACCTGCGCCATCCCTTGAGAGAAATAGAGAGCGGATATTTTTGATCTTGATCAACTACCACCTCGGGGTAAAGTTGGGCAACGGGTGAGCCTCGGTGTTGAGCGTGTACCGGTCCAGCGGGATCACGTCAGCGTCCGAGAACAGCAAGTACAAGTACTTGAGCGTTTCAGACTGGGCAAGAGGGTCCGTCCGGTAGTCAGCACACAAAAGTCCCCTCCTTCCATTGAATCGGGCAAGAGGGGAGGGGAATGCAACGGGGCTCACGATCCAGAATGTTTCCATGCGGTCTTCGTGTCGGACGGGGAGCTCGTCGACGTCCCGGATCGAGGCGTAGCCGCCGCCGGGGAGGCGGCAGTGTTTCTCGAACGCCTGGAAGATCTTCCAGCCCTGTTTTTTTTTCCTCAAACAATAGATGTTGCTAGTCAGTCGGCGAATTTCGATTCCAGGCACAAGCTGGTCATGCTGCCCACGAAGGGCAGCAGCTGGCTGGATTCAAGACTCGGGGGAAGAGGACCGCCGAACTGACCCATTCGCGGTAGATCGGGTCGCCCGTGACCCTGTACGCGACAAACAGACTCTCGACCGTCTCGGGCCTCAGGATGTTTCGCGCATCGATCGGCGGCTCCTGGTCCGGTCCCGGTTTCCTCGAGTTGATGAACCACTCGCGGCCGTACTTTTTCGCGTCGTTCGGGTGCGTGTGGAAGTAGACAATCTCGGGGGCGAGGCCCGTCTTGGTCTCGAGGTACGTGTCGACGCAGGTGCGGATCAGTTGCTTCCCGAGGTACCAATCGTCCGTCTCGTGTTCGTTGAACTGGGACTCGTCGGGAGGGACGGGGAGGGTGTTGCCGTCCGTGATGCCGAGGAGGAGCGTCGCGCCGAGGAAACACACGAGGTGGTCCTGCTTCGGCGTGTCGACCAACTCGATCTGCCCCGTCGCCCCATTCCGACGCGGCAACAACTCGCTCGTGTACACCAACCCGCGCGTCACACTCTTCTTGACCAGGTGTTGCGCGATCCCGCGCATCGCGACTTGGTGCATCTGTCGGTACACGGGCTCGGTCCGGTTCGTCTGGAAGTATTGCTTGCTCAGGTACTCGTAGTACGAGTCGCCGCGCGAACCGAGGCGGATGTCGGACAGGACGAAACTGCCCGTATCGGGCGTCATAAAGATCGGCACCAGGCCGTCCTTGCTCGGCTGCGCCCGGATCACCTCCATGACCTGCGCGAGCGGCGCCATTCACAATGTGTCAGCACTGAATATCCTGTAGAGCGTGACGCTGCGAGCGCACCTTTTCAACCTTGTCGCGGTAGATGCGGTTGCCCGTCAGGTGCGACAGGTACTTGAACTCGAGCTGCAAGGCAAGTGTGAAAGGTGAGCAATAATGCCACACTACCTGCAGCGTTTCGAAGCGTATAGAGGGGTGTATACAAGCGATACAAGCCGCATGAAGAGCAGTGAGCGGGCACGCGGCTCACCTGCAATGTCCTGCACGGCGCGAGGCAAAGAGCAATCCGATTCACATCAGTACGCGGGTGCAAGTGTTGAGTCTCGGAGAAGTACGGCGAGTCGCTGTCAACGTACCCTGCCTCTGCGACGCTGGTCATGCCGCGGTTATCGGGGTCCGGAATCCCCTGCCGCTGGGCGAGGTTGACAAAGCTCATGGGCAAGCCAGAGGGCTGTGCACAGGAACATCGAGCTCGTGAGCGCCTGTCTTCAACATGAAATGCCACTCGAGTCTGCCTTTGCGCCTTGCGAAAAGAGCTCGAGATCGCGGACTCGATAGGAAAACAGGCGCACCGTTTCGAAGGCTGGAAGCAAGCGGTCGGCGAGGTCGACGGCCTTGTCCAGGAGCATCCGGTCGTTCTCGCCAGAGTAGTGGTACGCCGAGAGCAACCCTCCGAGGACGCGAATCGTGATCTGTTTGCGAAGTCGGCGAACGTCAATACGCTTTTCCCGAGGTTGAAAGGCGCCAGAACGAGACTGACCTCAAAAGTATGAAACTTGTCATCGAGGTTGAAATCGAGGTTCTCGACCCAGTCGCGCGCGCGGCGGTACTCGTCCGTGAGTCCGGTCAAGAGGAGCGAGTCGAGCGAGTCGATCAGGAAGTAACCGACGGGACCGGCCGGAGACATGTTGCTGCCGTGGTGCGATATCGGATGGTAGCTGTGGTACAAGCGTGTGGGTCAGAGGGGTGGCTGGACGGCAGGGCGAACGGAGGGTGTTACGCAACTCGTCGTATCCAAATGCGTCCTTTTCGTACGCGCGATAGGAATGCTGCGACGCGTGCCGTATGCTCAGTTGGCGGATTTGCCCTCGGGGAACGAAAGATCGGAAGCTCACCTTGAAAGCCTCGAGGACTGCGCCCTGCCTGAGTGGGTCCCGTTCGATATGCGTGTGTCGGATCCTGGCCTTGTCGTCGAGGTCGAGGTCGACGGGAGACGGCGGCGGGTACATCCGCTTGTAGAGGGTGTACAGCGCGAATGCGAGTGATCCAATCCGGAACAGCAGCGTCGCGAACCTGAACTTTGACGGCTGTTGCTGTTCTGCTGCTGCTGCTGGACGAGGACGAGGTGGGGCGACTTTGGCGCTCGGTGATTTCGCAACGGTCGGCTTTGCGGCTGCCTGAGCGGCATCCTTTCGCTTGGCCATTCCTCGTCTAGGGTACGCTTCTGCCCGGCAGAGGAAGCAGAGAGCGGTTGTCCGGATCGCGTCCGTCGACGAGAACTCACGCGGAAGCAATCTCGAAAAAAAACTCTTGATGGCGCTTCTTCCTCCTCCTGCCTCACAGACACAGACAAGGGCGTGACTAGCAGACTCTAAAGGAGACGAGTCTTGCCGCCATGTCCGACTCGCTTGAACCGAGTCCCGCCCCTGCTGCCGAACCGTCAACCTCGTCGCGGAGAAGCTTCATCCGACTCGGCGACAACGTCCTCCTCAAGCTCCCGAGCGGCGTACTCAAGCCAGTCAAGATCACCGCCAACGGCACAATCTCCCTCGGCAAGTACGGCAGCTTCAAGGGCAACCTCCTCGTCGGCCACCCGTACGGCCACACGTACGAGATCGACCCGGCCACCGCGTCCATCCACCCGATCGAGGTCGCCCTGAACGACGTCGAAGAGACCGACGCCAACAACCAATTGATCGCCTCGACCGGCGCCCAGGCCCTCACGTTCGACGACATCCAGGCCCTCAAGGACAGCGGCTTGACCGGCCGCGAGATCATCCAGCGCCAGATCGACGAGCACAAGGCGTTCGAACTCAAGACCGAGTACAGCAAGGACAAGTACCTCAAACGCAAACAGGCCAAGTACCTCCAGCTGTTTACCCCGCTCGAACCGACCGTGCACCAGATCGCCCAGTTCAACTTTGACCGCCAGGCGAGCAAGACGCGCGAACTCCGACCCGACACCCTCGCCAACATGCTCGCCATGGCCAACGTCCGCCCTGGAAGTCGACTCCTCGTCGTCGAGGACCTCGGAGGCATGGTCGTTGCCGCAGCCGTCGAACGCATGGGAGGTGCGTTTTCCCCCTTTCTCCACATCCCTCAGAGCAGCTCCATCTTTCAGCCCTGGACAAGTACTCACGCTTGTCTCACCTGCCAGGCCGCGGCCGCATCATGATTGTCAACGACGCCGACTCTCCTCCCGATCTGCACCTCCTCGAATCCTTTAATTTCTCCCCCCAAGACCTCGCGCCTATCGCTTCCCTGCACTGGGCCGCCACTCAAGAGAGTTGGAGTCCCCCCGATTTGCCGCTCGGGACGGCAGATACAGGCGCCGAAGGAGGAGGAGGCGAGGGGACTGCAGGAGCCGAGGGGGCGGCGACGACTGAGGTGAAGAAGGACGAGGCTGGCGCGGCGGACGCGGCGACGACGACAGAGACGACGGCACCGAAACCGCCGCGGAAAAACAATCGCGAGGCGCTCAAGCTCAAGAAGCGGAGAGCGACGTTTGAGAAAGCACGAGAAGCGCGGGAAGACTTTTTCCGCGGCGACTTTGACGGGTGAGAGAGAGTCCTCCTCTCCCTGCTCTCTCCCACGAATCTCCCGAACCGAGAACTGAACCATCCCTTGGCCAGAGTCATCATCGCGTGCGAGTACGAGCCGTTTTCGGTCATTGAGCGGTTACTACCTCGGATCGCTGGATCCGCACCGGTCGTCGTCTTTTCCCATAACATTCAGGT
This sequence comes from Rhodotorula sp. M30-05A-2, assembly GCA_023628275.1. NCBI lineage: Eukaryota > Fungi > Basidiomycota > Microbotryomycetes > Sporidiobolales > Sporidiobolaceae > Rhodotorula > Rhodotorula sp. M30-05A-2. The sequence goes on along the minus strand of JAMALC010000246.1, from coordinate 15,641 downwards.
AAGTTCCTTGTTCGCTATGGCACAACGTTTTCGAGCCCTAGACTGATGATCATGCCGCCAACTAAACCTCTCCCTGCAGGTCCTCTTCCCGGCGCTGCAGGCCCTCCGATCCCATCCCTCGTTTGTCGCCCCGACGATCCACGAACCGTTCCTGCGACGGTACCAAGTCTTGCCCGGCCGGTGTCACCCCGAGATGCAAGGGATGGCCTCGGGCGGGTTGATCCTGAGTTGTATCCGCGTGTTGGAGAACGACGAGGCGCAGGCGATTAGCGTCTCGAGGAGGGGGAAGAAACGACCGGCGCCCGCGGCGGCGGGCAGCGGAGGAGGAGATGCATCAAGGGACGTGAGCAAGTCGGAAACGAGTGCGGTCACGAGTGCGGACGAGGCGGGGGCGCCGGAGAAGAAGCGGGTCAAGGTTGAAGCGGTGGCGAAGGAGGAGGGCGGCGACGAGGCAGAGCTGCCGGTGACAGCTGCGGCGGCGGCGGCGGACGGGTCGGCCATGCAGGTAGATACGCCGAGCGCAGAAGCATAGCTAGAATTGTAGCTGTTAGTGGGCGTTTCGCCATCTGCACGCGAGTCTTTCCCCTTCTTCCTCGCGACTCTTTTGCGTCTTGTCTTTTCGTCTCTCGTTCACGCCGGAATGATGGCACCATTTCCGCCCTCTCTCTTCCTCGCGAGACACAGAATGCAAAGGCTCCCATGAAGGTGTTCAAACTTGTTTTTGCGAGATCGAAGACTCGACGAGGGGGGTATCAAAAAAGGGTGAAGAGGGTATATGTTGTGGAGGCGGGCGGGGGTGCCTCTTGATGGGCTTCGGGACGCATTGACCGTGTGTGGCTATAGTGAGAGCGTGATCAGTACCAGACAAGAGAACAAATGCAAGGCTCGGACGACACGCACCGCCGACGACGATGAGACCGACAAGTCCCTACTTTCACTGCACTGCCAGGCCGCTCTGCCCCTGCGGCGCCGCCGAGGAGGAGCTGCCGACCTTGTTTCCACCCGTCGCTGCTGCTGCCGCTGCCTGTTCTGCGGCTCGCTGCTCCCGCAGTCGCTTGGCGTTGATCTCGAGGAACTGGTACGCCACGATGCCGATCACGGCGAGGGTCCCGAACGTGTTGGCGAGCGTGGTCAGGAGCGTGTCAGAGACGATGGCCGGCATTGTAATTCTTGCTGTCCTTGCTCCTCCCGATGTGCTTGAGCCGTGAGCTGATGAGGGCGAAGAGTGCGATGTGGTGCCCTCGACGCGATGGAGAGGACGTTGAGGTTTGCAGCTGTTGAGTCTGCCTGTTGCTCTGTTCGACGATGGAGTGTAGAGTGCTGTCGTTCTGCCTCGGACTGTACTTTGCGAGAGAAGTGAAGGGAAGCGACGAGGCGGGTAAAGCCCAATGGCTTTATGCGCTTTATCTCGACAGCGTGTCTCTCGAACAAGCTTCCGCGAATCAAGCAGATCCAATATGAAACTGTACTACGGCAATGCCTTGCCATTTTAGCGGCGGGCGGGAAAGGGGGCGTCTCTACATACAGGGAAGGGGAAAAAACCGTCGCCGAGGTTGGCGGAACCACCAGCTCTTCGTCGCTCAAAGCTGGCCACGGACCGCCTTGTCGATGCATTCGGCGACCCACTCGACGTTGTGCTCGTTCAGACCCGCCATCGAGATGCGACCGTTGCCCGTCATGTAGACATGGCCGCGCTCGACCATGGCTTTGCATTGCTCGGCTGCAGAGAGGTAGGATCGCGCGGTCAGCCTCGTGGGCACTGGCGCAGTTTGTTCCGAGCAGACTCACGGTTGAGGCCGGTGAAGGTGAACATCTGTGCATATCAAGGACGGAACGCGCTTGAGATCAGCGACTGAGACCTCTGTGCGAAATCAGGGCAGCGACCATCACGGCCGAACCGATGCACGCACCCCGATCTGGCTCGTGACGTGGTCCCATCCGTTCGGTCCCGGCGCGGGAGTCTTGTACTTGTTGACGAGGAGCTCGTGCAGCTGTTTGCGCATGTCGATGATCCGGTGCGCCATCGTCTTGATGTCGCGCTTCCACTCCTCAAACATGGCCTCGTCGTTCAAGATCAAGCCGACGATGCGCGCTCCAAACGTAGGCGGGTTCGAGATCTCTTGCCGCTGCAGGATCAGCAACTGCGACCGGATCCGGTCCGCGCCGCCTTCCGAGTCGCCCGCGTGCGACGCGACAATGTTGAGCGCGCCGATCCGCTCGCCGTACAACCCCGCGTTCTTGGCGTACGACTGGCATACGAGCAAGGGGATCGACTCGGAGACAAACTGACGGACCGCCCACGCGTCGTTGTCGAGGTCGCCGGACGCGAACCCTTGGTACGCGCAGTCGAAAAAGGCAAAGTGCTCCTGCTCCTTGAAGATCTTGGCAATCTCTTTCCATTGCTCGCGCGTCGGGTCGACGCCGGTCGGGTTGTGCGCGCACGCGTGCAGGAGGAAGACGGACTGTTTCGGCGCTTTCCGGAGAAAGTCGAGGAACGCAGACAGGTCGAGGCCGATCGTTTTCGGGTCGTAGTACGGGTAATCGACCGGGGTCAGGCCGACGCTGTTGAAGATGGACTTGTGGTTCGCTGGCGACCGGGAATCGTCGTATCAGTCAGCAGGGTCTCACGGGGCTCTTGTCCGGTCGAGTCAAAAGAAGACTCACCCCATGTCGGATTCGAGAGGTAGATCTTCTTCTCCTCTTTTGACTTGCCGAGCCACGGCTCGTAGAAGCGAGAAAGGAAAGCGCCGCCGTAGTGGTTCGCGCCCGTACCCGAGATGGTCTGGATGCTGCGGGCCGCCAATTCATCTTCGTCAGCCCAGCTCTCCGTCTCGAACTTGACGCAGCCTCGAAGCTTGACTCACGTGACGACACGGTTCTCGGAGAGTGCGGGGCTATCGGCGCCAAAGATGAGCTTTGAAGTCGCCTTGACGAACGAAGGCAAGCCCGCAATCGGGAGGTACTCGTGGTCGAGCGTGTCATCGGCCGCGAGGATTTGCTTGGCCTGCGCAGACGATCGGAGGACAGTGTTAGACTCTGCGCATGGACTTCGTGACTTTCAAAGTGCTCGGGTACGGAGCCGAGAGATCCCTTCGCATGAAGGTAGCATCGATCTCCAGCGGGGCCGCCCACAAAGGTTTCCCGACCCGCACGCCGCGTTGAGAGCTCACCTTGCGGACGACGGGCAAGACAAAGGGCTTGCCGTCATTGTCGCGGTACGCTCCGACGCCGAGGTTGACTTTTTTGTCAAACGAGTCTTGCTGGTAGCCGGCCGTCAGCGCAAAGATGGCGTCGGGCGGGGCGAACGGAGTTGAGTGCCAGACTGCCCGGTGATTTGCATCCCGAGCGTTTCGACGCAAAGGGGACACGGTAGAGGAGGATCGCAGTCAGCCGAATGTTACCGCCGAGCGAGCGGGGGACGTGCAAGAGCAAGGCTGTCGAGGACTCACCATCGTGGGAAGCGGAAGAAGAGGAAGCGGACGCCATTTGTTTCGAGACTTGATCGAGTCGAGTCGCAGCACGAGCACTACTGTTGGAGGCTGAACCGGACGACGACGACGACGACGACGGCATGACTGACCGAAATGATGGGGCTTGATCGATACAGGGGGCAGTTGGCGAGAAAAAGTCACGTGTGGAGCTTCCGAGAGCGACGAGGCGGATCAGCTGGTCGACTGGGGCGCGGGCGTGCGTGGGTGTCCTCGGAGAGGCAGGTTCACGTGCAGGAGAGGTCAAATGTAGCTGCTGACCTGTATCCCAACGTGTGGGAAGCTGCAAGAGTGACAAGCAAGTACAAAGTCTAGCGAGGAGGCCGGGAAAGGAAACGAGATTCGGCCGGAAAAGAGCGTTGCCGAAGCCGGGAGCAGCGAACTGGTACTAGTCTAGTGAGGATTGCACGCAGATATAAAGAGAAACGCTACAACCAGATGCTTCTTTAGGGTCGGAGAGCGAATAGTCTATTCGAACGGACTCGGTAGAACCGAGCCTGTCGAAAGTAGAGGCCGTGAGAAGGGAGGGTACAAAAGGACGTGCAGAGATTACAAGCGACAAGGACGTGGATTCGAGGATGGATGTGGAAAGACAGGTTCAAAGGTGGGTATCACGGGGTTTGCGAATGAGAGAGCATGCGAAGGGGAAAGGAACGGTATCAAGCGATGAGAAGGAAGGATACTCAGACCCGCGCGAGTTTCTCGCTGACGGTCGCTTCACCCTCGAGCCGAGCCTGCGGAGGAAAGAGGCGTTAGTGTGTTGTCGTTAGTGCAGGCCGACGTTTGGAACGTACCTTGTTGCGCTCAAAGGCCTGTTCTCGGCACGTCGACAATTTCGCGCAAGAGTGGTCTGTGCATGGGACAACGGGCTCGCGGAACGTCAGCTGATCCGCACAAGCGCTGCTGATGTATGCGCCAGGGGATGAACCACGCACCTTCTGCGAGACGATGCCGGGCGCAGAAGGACAGGCTGCAGAGCTGGCAGTCTCCGACGATCCGGACCGCCGCCTGAGAGCACTGGTCCGTCGGGTTCAACATGAACTTGCACCGCTTCTTCGGGGCACCGCCGCGTAGCCGGAGGGCGAGGCCGATCGTCGAGCCGTCGACGACGCCGTACTCGGCGAGGGACCGGCCGGGCACGAGTTGCGACGAGCCGTACACGAGTCGCTGGTCTTCGACGGGGATGGCAGTCCGGTCCGTGATGGCGTACTGCAGGGTCGACACGTCTGATGCGTCTGCGCGGAGGAGTGCGCGGTTTTCCGAGGAGTCAGTGACTGCAAGGTGGTGATACGGCGCGATAAGGGTCCGGATTCCTTGGCCAGACTTACCGAACGGGAGCGAGTTGCCAGAGAGATCGCGGACAAAGAAATGCATGATATCGAGGTGGCCGGTTTGAAGCAATGCGGCTGCGGCTGAGTAGATCAATGGTGACCGAGGCAGGAAGAGCGGGAAGGCGTTCGAGAGCGCGAGACCGTGGGCGGACACGAGATGGACAGGGAAGGAGTTGTGTGGTCAGTGACCCCGTGTAAGCTAGTGCTTGGATGCTCGTGGAAGCTGTGCGCCGTCCACCGCCGTGCATGGCTAGATGCGCGGCTGCCTTGCGCCACCTCCGTCATCAGTCATCGCCGAGACTAGACCCGACCGGCCTCTATCGCCACCTCTACACCACACGGTCGTGCTTGCGGGAGTCTCGTCCATTCATGCATTCACACCTTAGTCCCGTGTGCGTGCCTGACTCACCAGAGAGAAGAGGTGCGGACGAGGTGGCGGTGCGAGTTGACCGAGTCGTGTGCGGCAGGCGGTTGAGGCGGGACGATAGATATGCGTGCGGACGAGCAGGTGAGCTAGCGAGAAGCTCTGTGCGTCGAGTCTGAGCTGGTACGGAGCGAAGGAAGGAGCTGGCGAGTGGTGAGGAGAGAGAAGACGAAGAGGCCGCGTAAGCGAGCGAATAATCAGATTCACGTCTCAATTTTTTTCTCCTCGTGCAACGGACTGCCTTTGATCCAAATTATCTGCAGTGCTTCAAGCCAACTAACTTACTGCAGCGCTCTCTTGTGGAAGCCTCTTCGACCGTCTTTCGGTTTCTTTCTTTTGCAGCCTCTATTTGAACCTCCCCCTGTTCGCCGACAGCCGGTTGGCGGACAGCCTTCTCAAGCTGCGGCGGCGGCAGGCAAGTTTTGAGTCTCCCAGTTTTTCTCGTGCACGGAATGTCCCGTAGCCTGGGAGTCATGCTCCCGCGGTATGGCTCATCTGTTGTAGAGAAGTCGGGCGGACACGACTTGTGCGAATGAGCCCGCTGCACTTGTCGAAACCTTTCGCCACCCGGCCAGAAGATTCTTCGAGTTGCGTTGTCCAGACAGTGTCTGCAGACAGAGCTGCACATGGACGCTTATGGCAGCGAACGTGGCCCTGACGTCGGCTTGTAGGCTTCAGGATGCTTTTGAGGCTCGCTACTAGCCTAGCCCTCGGCAGCCAAGCCAAGCTCGCATCGTTGTGCGGAATTGCCGCACGAGATGCCGAGCGACGGAGTGCGTAGAAGTGAAGAGAGATATACGCTGTGCTGGCAGAGAACCTTTCTTCTGCCGACCTTCGGTACCCGCACCTTGTCCTGCTTCTCGCGCGATTACCGCTCGAGCATTCGGCCCTGATTGCGCAGCGCAGCGTGAGCAGCTCAGGTCTGCAGCAGGAGGAATTGCGGAGACGCAACGTGTTATAGACGCTCTTCATGGAGGGAGCTACAGGACGGAAGAGCCTCGCGCCGTCGACAGGTCCAGTACAGTCTGTGATCCCGGCTTGGGTACTTCAGCTCTTCTGACACCGGGACCCGCGCAGGCAGCGTGGCGCTCTGTTGAGCCGAGCAGCGCTGCTGCAAGAGGAACGGTCGAAACCGTGCTACGCGCTTCTCAAGTACCGCGACACGCCAGCGTCGCGGCGCGATCTTGACCTAGAGTGGCAAACCTAGCCGCGCTCAGGTAGGACATCTGCGACGAGGCGAGCGCTGGTGGAGGAGTCTGTACCCAGCAGCATGCGGCGTGTTGGAAGCTGCGAGGCTCCGGTAGACAGGTCGCAGAGAGGCAAGCGCAGAGAGAACGACGGTACCAGGATGCGGCAGCCCATTGTCCCCGTACCGATCCACGTCACGGCTCGCACAGGGGCAGTCGATGCAACTTGATGCCACACAGACGTGCATATACAGCGCATGCAAAGCTGAAGCGGGACTTGGCGTGTTGTTGCCGGTGTAGCGCGGCGCGTGGCGGACACGGCGGCGGTCACGCTGCAAGCGCGAGAGAGAGGCGAGGGAAGACGACTTCCCGCAGCGTGCAAGGGGAGCAGAAGCCGCAGCGGTGCGTGACACACTCACTAATACATAGAGTAGAGCCTCAACGAACCCGAGTAGGCCTGAGCGGCGACAAAAAGGACACGCGTTCCTGACTCGTCTCAGAAGAGGGACACTCCTCCTTGTTCTCCTTCTTTGCCCTTGTCCTTCCGACTCTGAGATCCAGAGCCAAACACAGTCTCAACTGCTAGCCCTCACCGTTGAGTCGCACCGTCCAGAGCGTGCCTGTCTCACAGCCAGCGCGGCGCTGACTCTGACCCCTTGTCCCGCTCGCACCTCTCTCTTCATCCAACTTTCCACTCGCCCGTGCAGATGTCGACCCAAGTTGCCGCCCCTACCACTGCCATCGAGCCTACGGTCGGCACCTCGGCCGTCACGGAGCCCACCGCCGCGCCCGTCGAAGCAGAGGCGCCTGTCACCGCCATCGCCCTCGCCGCCGAGTCGCACGACGACGCTGCGGCCGCCAGCTCGCCCGCGCACGGCAAGAAGCGTTCGCCATTCGGTGACCTCAAAAACAAGCTGTTCCACAAGGTGAGCTCTTTATCCACTCGTGACTGGGCGCGCACGCCGCTCTGGCATGCTATCTCTCGCACCGACCCCGCACGAACGCCGCCCGGCTCTCCTGCGTACCCCTGTCCGGGCGTGTCCGAGCGCGATAGGCTTTCAGGGGCTACGTGAGCGCTACGCTATGTGTCCTGGGCTCTCTCGACAGCGGCAACGGCGACGCGACGGGGGTCACATGCCAGGCGGGACGTTTTCCGTTTTCACGCGCGTCTTTTGGACGTGGTCTCGGCCCTCGTTTCCTCGGAAAACGCCGCAAGGCCGCGCGCTGGCTCCCAGCGCATTCAAACGACATCTGTCAGGACAACAAGCAACACTACCCGCTAAGGCCCTGTCGCGCTGCCGCTTGCCGGCCATCGCTTGCTCGCTTGGAGCGATGAGACTTTCTCCTCCGACACGTCACCGCGAGCTGCCCAGTCTCCTCATCGCACTCGAAGGCTGACCCCTCTCTCTCGCTCTTCCGACAGTCCACCTCGCCGACCCGCGGCAAAGGTCATGAGCATGCAGCTGCCACCGAGGAGACTCGTACGTACTCGACTTTTCCCGCCCGCATCCTCTCGACTCGCCTCCTCCTCACTGACCCGACCGCACTCAGCCAAGGAGAATGCGCCCATCGCGACCGAGCAGGCTGCTAGCACAACCCCTGTCCCCGAGGCGGAAGTAGCCCGTGCCGCTGCGACTACCGAAGGCGAAGCGACTGCCGCGCCCGTCGCCGAAGCTCCCGTCGTCCACCACGACGAGGACGCGCACAAGAAGCCCAGGAGTCCCGGCGTCTTTGAAAAGTAAGTTCGATGCTAGAGGACTCGGCGGATCGACTAGGTGGAGCTGATCAGTGTGCGGCATCTCGCAGGGTCAAGTCGTTCTTCGGCGAGAACAAGAAGGACAAGAAAGGTGAGCGACGTTGCCTGGCATACCTCGGTCCGCATGAGCCGAACCAACTGACACGCTTCGTTCAACCCTCCGCAGTCAAGACTCCGACCGAGGAGAAGGCCGAGCCTCTCTTGGCCACCGACGCCCCCGTCGCCGCTCCGGCGGAAGGCGAGACCGCCCCCGCTCCCGCCGAGACTGCCGCAGTCCCCGCCGTCACCGCTCCCGAGACGGTCGCCGCCGCCCAAGCGACCGCGAATAACACTGCGCCGGTCCCGCAGGTGATTGAACCGATCCCGGAGCCGATCAACGAGCCTTCGACTGCTGCCGAGATCTCTACCTCCGCCGCCGAGCCGGAGACTGCTGCCACCGCTGCTGCTGGCACCGAGGTCAAGCCGGAAGGCGAAGGGGCGGTCAAGGTTGAAGAGCAGGTGAGCGCATGCGGTTCCACTTTTGACATCGACCCCATTTGTCCGCCCATGACTGATCACGCCAAACCGTTTCCGCAGGCCAAGGCCGACGAGAAGGCCCCGAAGCGTGACCTCGCCAAGCTCTCGCGTCGTCTGTCGGGTGAGTTGTCGTGTCCATCGCCGAGCTTGCCGTCGGCTCAGGGAAACTGACGGCTAGACCGCTCGCAGCCAAGGTTGGCGCCCTCCTGCACTCGCCCAAGAAGGAAAAGAAGGGTAAGGCTGCAGCACCGCGCATCGTGCTCTCCTGCGCTTCTTCACTGAGTGGCCCCCGTTCATCGCCGCCGCAGAGAAGGACGTGGCTCTTCACGTCGAAGGCGGCGAGACCACCTCGGCGGAAGCGGCGCCCAAGATTGAAACCGCCGTCGACGAGTCGAAGCTCGACACCGCCACCGCGGCAAAATCGGAGCCGGTCGGAGCGAGCGCGACTGCCGCTGAGCCGATCGCCGTTGTCGAAACTGCTCCGATTCAGGTGCGCCTGTGGCTCTCGTTGTGCACCCCTGGGCCGGACGTCGCACTGACTCTTCAACGCTGTTTTAATCTCAACAGCTCGAAGCCGCCCCGACCACCGAGACGAAGACCGAGACGCCCGCTGCCGTTCCCGTCGTCGCGGCGACGGCCTGAGGGAACTTCTCCGTCTCGGTCCATACGCTTACTTCTCTCTCCCGACTATATCCTCATATCTACTCCTTCCCCCCTGCCTCGTCTTTCCCCACGCCGATGTCGTCGCGCGCGCGCGCGCCCGTGGACCTGGTTTTACGCTAACAATTTCTTACCTATTCTTCTCCCCCACCCGTAGTAATATCCCTAGGCTAATCTTCCTCGTGCCTCCCCGTAATGGACTCTTCTATGCCATTTGATCTACAGTGCTCACCTCCAGAGCCATGGACCAACACGCTTCAACCATTTCTCGTGCTGCTCGGCGACATCGATCTATCCCGATCACGCTCGCCGCACTGCCGCCCACGTGCACCGCCGCTGCACGCGGCGTGTACAAATCAAGGCTTTGCTCGTGCGGAACCCCGGAAGGCTGTGTATGGTATGACGCGCTCGGAGCGGAGGAAGGCGAAAATCTGGGCTCTCGGACCTGCGCACGGTCCTCTTCGCCTCGGCATGTCCGGATACGGTCGACCCGTGCGTGCGCATGCGGAATGGACTCCCAGATCTGGACACAGGTTTCACTCAGAACAACGTTCTCACCCTCTTTATCGACTCTCCAGGAGAAGACGGTTCAAGATGCCTAACCTGCCGTGCGTAAACCTCGACCGCGAGCTGCTGATTCCTGCTGAGCATTCCGATCTCCAGAGTCCTTCGGGATGGACAGCGTCTTTATCGACTCTTGTAGGTCTTTCGGCAGCGGATCAGAAACACGAAGCCATCGTCTTGCGGAGGTGCTCCAGTTCTCACGTTCACAAATGCAGCCCGACAGATTGTGTACCGGCGGAAGACCAAGAGAGGTCAGTAGTGCACCGGCCCCTTACCGCGCAGGGGTCTTTCCGACTTCCAAATTCTTTCGTTTCTCATCTATCCCATCTGACGCCTCTGCCGCCGTTTGACTCCTCCGGCGCATCTCGGACCCATGTGGTCATATTGACGCAATCTTCGAGCCTTCAGGCGGCAGCACTCAGAGGACTTAAGCAACGTGGAAGCTGGTCAGATGCAAGCTCAAGAGCCCAGGTTAGCAATGTATACCTCCGGTAGCGATTCTTGCCGGCTGACAAAAGCGAGTGGCAAACTGAAAGGCAGCGCCCGAAACCGTATGTTGAATCTGGATCAATGATGTGAGCTCGAATCACACTGATCCCTGCAAATCATAAGCGCAGCTATTACAGGCCCAACTCCGGAATATGGGGACCGGATATGCCGTCGCCGTTCACTAAGCAAGTCCAGTACTGACCAGCATAGCTTGGTTCTTCCTGACTCACGTACTGACGTTTTCGGGAGTTAGACCTCAACATCCACCAGTCGACAAACAGCGGCGAAAGGAACCCATCGATGAATCGAGGTTCGGAATACCTGACCACGCGGCTGGGGCGTCTTCGAGCGGGCACAGCGCCACCATCCCGATCCCGCGTATACCGGAGGAGAAGCCGCACGTAATGCAGAAAAGGAGAAGCTTGAAGGGCCTTCGGAAGCTTGTCACGAAGAAGAGCTCCGATGCCCTGAATGCGATGCGGAAGAAGCAGACGACGAAGAAGACAGCGCCGTAAAGTGGTTGTATCCTTCCTCGATAGCAACGGCGCCTTCACATGTAGCTGCTCTATAAAGTGTTTGCTCTGAAGAGTATTCTTGACACGAGACCCATGTAAGAAAACACATGCACGAACAGAGAGTTTAGGCAGATACACAACAACGGCGCGGTGCAGGGGACTCGAACATCGATAACCGCCTACTTTCCACTCAAAGCAAAGTGCTCCACCGTGTTCCACAAGCCCTCCTCGCCCGCGGCGATCCGGTCCTCCCTCGCCGCAATGAGCTGATTCGTAAAGCTGCTCAGCTTGGCGCACGCGCCGACCGTGCTCGATCCTACGCCGGGAACGCCCGTGACGAACAGCTCGGCGCGCATCGCGACGAGTTTGTCGAGGATGCCGTACAGGCCCGAGTCGACCTTGGCGAGGGAGAGGATCGCCTCGGATGCGGTGACGGGTTCGGCGGCGAGAGAGCGCGCTTTCGAGTCGCTCGAGGCGGGTCGGCGGAGAAGAGGCGTCGTCAACTCGACCAGTCGCTGCGCGAGCGCGGGCGGCAGGACCGAATCTGCCTCGGCGGCGAGCTCGGCTTGCTCCCTCGCAAACGTCGTCAACCTCAGTTGGCCCTTGGCGCGCTTCTTGAAATCGCGCAAGAACCGCCGCATCGCGGTGTGATGCTGCGCCGTGACGACTTTGGCAAACGTGCCCGAGTGAGCGATGGCATCTTCGCCTGCCTGCGAGGCCGGGCCGAGGTTCGGATCGAGAGACTCGATCGGATAGTCGGTCGCGAGGTAGACGTTCCGCAACGACGGATACTGGCGTTTCAGCTCGAGGAGCTTGTTGATGAGAGACTGGCCGCACGGGGCCAAGTTGGCCGGCAACAGAGTCTCGGTGCGCCAGTGGATGGCGACAAAGGGCGCGAGGCGGTCGACGAGCTGCTCGCCGAGCGAGTTCCACACGTCGGCATATGAGAAATGCGAGAACGGCAACGGTTCCGGGAGTGTAGGGGCGGCAAAGGCGGACGAGACGGCCGGCGACAGGATCGGGAACCGGAGTTCGTAGTTGAAGGCGAGGACGTCCGGCGGCGGCGCGGCCGCTTTCGCCTGCGTCGAGCCCGACAGCCTCGAGCTCTTCGAGACGACCTTGCGCGACCTGAGCGTCGTGATGACTTTTTCGCCAAACCCGAGCCGGCCCGCTTCCGACTTGTGGTACCCCTCGGGCGGGTAAATCGCCAACGGCGAGTGCCTCGAAAAGTCGAGTCGGGTCCTCGGCGCTCGCAAGCACAGGTTCCGCGTCGGTTTCGAAGGGACGAGGCTCGGATCCGCTGCAGAGTCGATCTCGATCGCGCCGAGCGAGTAGTCGGATTTCGCGTTGCCCATCGTGACGACCTGCGCCGAGGGGCTCGCGTCGCGGCGCATCGTCCAGTCGATAAAGTCTTCCTGCGAGATGGTCGGGATGCCCAGATCGGAGAGGGAAGTGGGCGAGTAGTAGAACGAGAACGGGTTCTTGTAGCAGGTCCCGAGGCGAGATTTTGCCACGTTCGGGAGCACGAGCGTCCGGTTCAGGGCGAGGGCGAGGAGTCCGAGTTGGTACAGGTGCTGTTGAGCTTTCGTCTCTTGCTCGCCTGCGAACAATGCCCGGAATTGACAAGGTCAGTCCGGATCCGAAAGAAAGAGGGGGAGGTTGAGAAGGCCAATCAATTCAGGCGAGACGCACCGAGCCAAGCAGGGACGAGGAACCTGCACGAGTCGCCGTCGACGGCACCGCACACTCTCCGGTCGAGGATGTCGGCGGGTATCCGTTCCGGCGCGGGCGGCGCGAGCGGATCGGGCTTGACAAATTCGGGGATCTCGGCGACGAGCGGCGGCGCGTCGGTCGCGGCGAGGACTTGGCCGGGTGCTGCTGCTGCTGCTCGTCCATTCTCGTAGCCCTTTGCGCCCGTGCCATCGTCTCTTCCGCCCCCGCCGCGACCTAATCGCGCCGAGTCGGCTTCATCGCCTGCCACCGCATCAGCGCCGGTACCTCCTCGACCCGTCTCCTCGCCCTCCTCGTCGTCTTCGTCTGCGCCATAGTGTATCTCGAGTAGTCTCAGTTTCTCGAGAGCAGTTCTGTCGACCCGTGGAGGCTGCAACCAGTCGTCCAAGTCGTCTTGGTCCGGATCTCGTCCTCCCTTTGTCTTTCCGGACCACCATGCCGCAACGCCCGAAGTCGTTGTTGCTGTCGTCGCTGAGGCGGAGGGCGAGGTCGAAGTTGCGGCGTGCAAGAGGGCGTAGGAAGCGGATACGCCGAGGGCTATGAGCATCCAGCGTTTGAGAGCGGGCCTGCCGCCGAGCCTCGAGGTGATCCAGCCGGCAGCGTCGTGTGATGATGAAGACGACCGCGCGTTTCCTCCTCCGCCCAGCGCCTCCATCCCGAGGAGCGGATCATCGTCCGAAGTGTGTCGCTTGCGTGGTCTCGGTGCTGGTGCCGGTGGAGGAGCGGGATTCGTCGAAGCGGTGCCGCCAAGGTGCAGATGGCTTGGCTGAGGAGGAGGCGCCGAGACGGGGATGCGGTAGCTGTGCGAGGGCGTTCGCTGGTGCATAGCCCCTTGCTCCGTACGCGGTGCAAGCGTCAGGGTATCTCTGTGCTCGGGTATCTTGTGGCAGTCGTGAGGAGAGCGAGCACCGAGCACCCTTTCGACAAAGTCCCATTCACGCGGAAGCAGACAAGCGGGCCGAGCGAGCGAAGTCGTCGCGCACTTTTGCTGGAGCGGCTCTCCAAAGGGTGTAGGACTGGGAGGAATCCGCTCCTGCTTGTAGATAATGTATGGTAACGGTACCTGGTATGACGATGTCACACGGATTAAGTCCGGTTGTCTCCGCGCTTGTCCGAGCGCAGCGAAAAAGCTTCAGGGGGGGCTTAGAGCAAGCCCATGCGCTCTGTGCTCGTTCTCCGACTCGGCGCAACTTGCTCCGTCTCGAGGACTGCAGCCAGCGAGACTGTACTGGAGCACACAGGGAGGCTGCTAGGACTGCGTGTGTGTGACCCCCGCCTTGCAGCCCGCGCTCCACGATGGACATTGCGCACCCGGTCGCGTCGCAGGTCTCGACCGTCTCGTTCTCGTCGCTGCATGGACCCGACATCCGCCGCATCTCGGTCAAGCAGGTCGTCAATCCCGTCCTGTTTGACAACTTGAACAACCCCAATGCCGGCGCCCTCTACGACCCCGCGTTTGGCCCGCTCGGCAAGGGCGACATCTGCTCGACTTGTCAACTCACTTCGTTCGACTGCCCCGGTCATTTCGGCCACATCGAACTGCCTGCGCCCGTCTTTCACCCGCTTTACATGGTCCAGGCCTTCCAGCTCCTCCGCGGAACCTGCACCTACTGCCACCACCTCCTCCTGAACGACGCCCAGCTCGAACTTCAGATCGCGAGGCTCACCTTGCTCGAACACGGCCTCGTCACCGCCGCCCTCGAACTCGAGTCCATCTTCCAGGTCCCCACACCCGAGTCCAAATCGAAAGCCGCAGCCGCGGCCAAGGCGAAAAAGGCCGCCGGGGCTGACAACATCGCCGACGCCGACGCGGGCGAGTCGACCGAAGAGTCGTCGGGCGAGTACGTCCGCCGCGTGCGCGATTTCGTCGCCAACAGTATCCGCACCGCTCGCAAGGGCAAAGGGCTCGCGGGCGCGACTGGCGCGCCGAAACTCGGTCCGGGCATGAAGCACCACGGCCGCGACGAGTACAAGGAGAGCGGGACCGCGTTCGACGTCCGCCGCAAGGTCATCAGCAACTTCCTCAAGAGTCTCGGACTCAAGCGCAAGTGCGAACACTGCGGAGCGTGAGTCGCATGTCACGTTTGCGGAGGGATGGCCTTAAGCGGCAGATTTTGAATTGACTGACCCCCTCTCCTCTTTTGTTCTCGCGTCTTGCGACTGACAGCTACGCTCACCGTCTCCGCAAAGAAGGGCACACCAAAGTGCTCGAGTTCTCCCTCGTCGCCAAGCAAAAGGGCACACATCGCGCCCTCGGCATCAAGCGCCCGAACGTCCTCCGCGATGCCCGTCTCGAAGCGCAGGCGCTCGCCAAGCGCGGCCAGGTCAACGGCAAAGTCAAGATGGACGTTGACGGCTCCGACGCCGAATCTTCGGACGCCGAGTCGTCCTCGTCTGAGAGCGAGAGCGAAGACGAGAAGGACAAGGCGGACGATGAGATGGACGTCGACGAGGACGACGCGGGCGGGCAGGACGAGGACGCGATCGGCTCGACGCGCGGTCGTCAAACCGAGCGGATCGTCACTCCGGACGAGGTCCGCGCGCACCTGCGCCGCCTCTTTTCGAACCACGCCGAGCTCATGTCGCTCATCTACGCCCCGCACGGCCCGCTCGCCAAAGCGACCGCTTCGAGGATCCCCCGTTCCGTCTCGGCGCCCGCCAAGCTCCCCTCGGGTCGTCCGGTCGCTTCGGCCGACATCTTCTTCATGGACGTCGTCTCGGTCCCGCCTTCGCGGTTCCGTCCCGCCGCGACGATGGGTGACCAGGTGTTTGAGAACCCGCAAAACTCGCTCCTGAACAACATCCTCCGGCAGGCGATCGTCGTCCGTGACTTGAACCAGCGGTTGATCCTCGCGAGTCGGAACCCCGAAGCGGCCGAGTTGCTCGGCGCGGATGGCAAACCGCGCGTCTCGCCGGAACGGATGACGACCATGCTGTACGAGAGTCTGATCGACTTGCAGGTCACCGTCAACTCGATGAT
>JAMALC010000245.1:0-23039 GCA_023628275.1 Rhodotorula sp. M30-05A-2 | reverse complement strand
ATGGAGGAGTACGTCGACTTTGACATGAAGCGCGAGCTCGCGGTCAAGATTGTCGCGTTCGAAGGCGACCAGCTCGAAGAGGCGATCAACATCATCCGTCGGAGTCGGCCCGACTTGCTCGGCGGTGCGAACCAAGAGATTGAGCTCGACATTGATCAGCTTGATCAGCGCACGCTCGTCGCCCTCTACCGCTACGTTGTGCCCGGTTCGCAGATCCCCGTTCGTCCTGCGCCGGGCGGGGTCGGGAACGGTGCGGTTGCGCCGAAGCAGAGCAAGCAACCGAAAGGCGGTCCGAGGAACCAGCGCAAGAACCTCGACGAGGACAAGGAGTCGGAGCGGATCGAGGCTCTTGAAGCTCAGCTGCGCGCGTTCGACCAAGCCGGCGCGGAGGTCGGCGCAGGAGGCGGCGGAGGCGGCGGTGACCTCGGTACTCTCGCAGGAGAAGGCGAAGGCGGAGCAGCCGGCGCCGGCGATCAGGCGAGCAGCGACAGCTCGGAAGACGAGAGCAGCGGCTCCGACTCGGACGAGATGTAAACCCGCTCGCGACACTGCCTCGATTCTTTCCCCTCCCGTTCGTATTTCTCTGCTCGTCTACCGTTCGGAGGCGGTCCGCGCAACGGCTCTTTCGCCTCGCATTTTATACCCGCGTCGGTCCCGCCTCCCCTTTGCCTTCTTCGTCTTGCCCCGGCACTCCCTCCTCCCTTGATCTATCGCCGTATATGTCGCTTCCTACATCTCGCCCCTCCCCCTCCCCCTCCCTATTACCTCTCGCCACGCTGTCGTTACCGTGACCGTCTCTGCGCGTGGAGTGTGCGCAAGGGATTGCCGAGTTGTGCCTGTGTTGTGATCGCACCTACCCTCTGACTCTCCCAATGATCTGCCAAGTCGAAGTCCTTTTTAACTCTGCGTAACCACCCCTAGCAATGCATTTTTGCCTTTCTACGCATCTGGACTTCTGAGTGGCCTGCCGTGGAGATAAGCTCGAGATGAGGCGGTGCAGCTCGGCGCAAGCAGCACGGACGACTCGCCACGCTTTGGCTGGCTCTACACCGTCTCGCTAGTCGAGCTGCCTGGAGCTGCCAGTACACGCTATGAGCGATCCACGTTTCGCTCGGCTGCACACCGACCCGCGCTTCGTCCGTCCGAAAGCGAGCAGGACAAAGTTCACCGTCGACGACCGGTTCAAGCAGCTCTTTGAGGAGGGCAAGGGTCAGTCGCGCTGCATGCACAGGCAGGCCAAGGCTGACTCCCGTTCGCGCGCGCGCAGCTACTGGCAAGAAGAGCAAGTTTGAGCGGAAAGTCGACAAGTATGGACGCCCGCTCGAGAAGGACTCGTCTGTCAACGACCTGAAGCGCTACTACCGCCTGGCGTCCCCGTCAGCTGAAGAAGAGCAGCAGGAAGGGTCGGAGGAGGCCGACGACCAGCAGGAGGAGGAGGAGAAGGTTGGCGAATCGAGCGAAGAAGAGGACGACGGCGACGACGACAACCAAGACGAGGCCGAGGAAGGCGACGAAGCGACTGCGGGGCCGTCAGTGGTGGACTACGCTCGTGGTGCAGTTCTGCTCGAGTCGTCCGACGAGGAAGAGATCGAGTCGGACAACGAATCCGTCTCGTCGTCTGCCGAAGGCTCCGTCACGCTCGGTGGACGCTCTGCGCGCCGACGACTCTCCCGCAGTCCGTCGATCGACTTGTCAGAAACCGAACCGAGCGCTTTCCCGGACGAGGACGAGGCTGCGCAGTCGGACGAGGAAGACGAGGAAGACGTCGACCCGACAAAAAGGGTTGCGCTCGTCAACCTCGATTGGGACCACCTCCGCGCGTCGGACCTCTACCGGGTACTCGCCTCTTCCCTTTCCGGATCTTCGGTACCCGCACCGCCTCCGAAACCCAACAAGGGAAAGAAGGCCCTCAAGGACGACGTCGAGGACATCAAGCTGTCTGCCAAGCTGTCGATCGCCCCCGGACGCTTGCTCAGCCTGCGGATCTATCCGTCTCAGTTTGGTCGCGAGCGCATGGAGCGCGAGGCGATCGAAGGACCGCCCGCCGAGGTTTTGCGGGCCAAGGGCGCCGACTCGAGCGGAGACG
This sequence comes from Rhodotorula sp. M30-05A-2, assembly GCA_023628275.1. Taxonomy (NCBI): domain Eukaryota; kingdom Fungi; phylum Basidiomycota; class Microbotryomycetes; order Sporidiobolales; family Sporidiobolaceae; genus Rhodotorula; species Rhodotorula sp. M30-05A-2. The sequence goes on along the minus strand of JAMALC010000245.1, from coordinate 20,953 downwards.
AGAACGACGACGACAAGACGCTCAAGCTCGGTCGCAAGTCCAAGTCGAGGGAAAAGGCACGGCGCCGAAAGCTCGGTGGCATGAGTGACGAAGAAGAAGACGAGTTTACGGCGCAAGACCTCGTCGACGAGCAGGTCCGCGAGGGCGAGGAGGACTATGATACCGAGGCGCTTAGGAAGTACCAGCTCGAGCGGTTACGGTTCGTCTCCCCGGTCATTCTCTTGACTGCCCACGCAAGGCCGCTTGTACTTACGTCTGACTGTGCAGATACTACTTTGCCATCGCTACCTTTGACTCGGCCTCGACGGCAGCGCACGTCGTCGAGCAAATCAACGGAACCGAGTTTGAGCGGACCGCGAATGTGTTCGACATGCAGTAAGCACTTTGCGGTAGTGCTTTCTCTCGCTAGCTATTTCACTGACTCGCAGTCGTACAGATACGTGCCTGACGACACCTCTTTCGAAGACGACCCCGTCCACGACGAGGCTACCGAAGCTTCCATCGCGGCCGAAGGGAACTCGTACCAGGGTCTTGACTTCCAGACTGATGCGTTGCGGCATTCGAAGGTCAAGCTCACGTGGGACGCCGACGATCCCCATCGCAAGACGAAGATCCAGACCTACCTCGCCGGCGTGCTCGACAAGAGCAAGCAGAAGGGGGCGACCAAAGGGCGGCCCAAGATCACCGAAGACGACGTCGCGCAATACCTCGCGTCCTCGTCGGATGAGGACGACGACGACGCAGAGGCGGAGCAGGAAGAGGACGACTTTTTCGAGGCTGCCGAGCCTGCCGAAGGTGCCGGCGGCAAGGAGACCAAGAAGTTGTCGAAGCGGGATCGGCTGCGAGGTCTGCTCGGGCTCACGTCGGGTTCCGGGACTGCTGGTGGTGATGGCCAGATGGAGATGACGTGGGACGGCGAGGCAGCCGGCGGCAAGAAGGCCAAGAAGGCGGGTGCGGAGGGCGACATGCAGATCACGTTCGCCCCGGCCTTGTCGGAGCGGAGCGCGAAGCAGCTCGACTTTGTCGGCGACGAGCGTCCCGAGACGTCGATCGAGCGGTACAAGCGCAAGGAGAAGGAGCGCAAGGAGCGCAAAAAGGCCGAGCGCAAGGCGCGCCTGGAAGGCCGACTCGACGAGAACGGCGAACCGCTCACGCCGAGTGCAGACGTCCTCGCCGCGCAGGGCGACGACGCCGGCTTCGACGACGATTTCTTTGCCGACGATGGCGAAGATCCGTTCGCTGCGTTCGACAACGGCGGTGCCGACAGTGGCGACGAGATCGGGTTGCCGAAGAAGGGCAAGAAAGACGCCGCTAAGCTGTCGAAGCAGGAACGCCGGGCTCAGCGTGAAGCCGAAGAAAAGGCGGCAGCCGAAGAGCAGGCCAAGCTCGGTCTCTTGATCGGGTCGGACGACGAGGAGGACATCTTCGGCGCCGACGGGGCCGGCGAGGGCGGTCGGCACTTTGACATGCGCGCGGTCCTCAAGGCCGAGAAGAACCAGGGCAAGAAGCGCAAGCTCAAGGGCAAGAAGGCCAAGGCGGCGCAGGAGCAGGAAGTCGTCCAGGACAACTTCAAGATCGACACGACCGACGACCGGTTCAAGAGCCTGCACAACGACTTTGACTATGCCATCGATCCGTCGAATCCTCGGTGCGTCCCATTTGTTGTGGTGATGGCGGCGATGTGGCCCCTCTTGTGGAAGCGTTTCTGACGTTTCCTTGCTCACCCCCCACAACAGCTACCAAAAATCGCGCAACATGGAGGCACTCCTCGCCGAAGGTCGCAAGCGTCGCGCCGAGAAGAACAACAAGCTCCGCGAGCCTGTCACGGCGACCGAGGACCGGCCGGCCCGGAAGCGCGCGCTGCCTGCGGATACGGGCGACTCGCTCGACAAGCTCGTCGAGGCGGTCAAGCGCAAGGCGGGCGACGTAGGCGGACGGGGCAAGCGGACCAAGGTAGACGTTTGAGCTGGAAAGCGCAACATCTTTTGTCGGCCCAGATAGCTTTCGAATTTGTCGTCTAGCTCCGCTAGAGAGAGTTATCTTGATGGCCACTGTGATTTTCGTTCGAGCCTGATGATCCCTGGAAAGTCATCGTCTTCGCCGCATATACCAGCGCCTTAGTAATCCGCGTACGGGTTCATGAGCATGTTCAATCGAGGAAGATGAGTTGACTGAGTCGTCTCTTCCAATTCTTGCGGCCGAGGTGAAGCTTGAAGGAGGCGCGCTGGGGCTCACTCCATCCAACCCGCTAGCACATTTGCGCAGCTTGTAGACCTCCCTCACGCTGTCTCGCTTCCTTAATCTCAGACTGGACCGCTCCCATGTGGACCTGCCGCTTCCGCCTGCGAGTTGGGCGCCGCCCTCCATCGACTTTGTTCGCTCGGCCCTGCCCTCTCTGCCACCGATTCGGGACCCGGACTTAGCACGCCAGGCCCGCACACTAAAGAGCAGTCTCTCCCTCGACGCCGACGGTATCGAGAAGCGCGAGCTTCGCGCCGCAGAATTCGGCAGCAATGAACGCCTCGAGTGGCGTGGAGATTTCGCTCTCGACTTCTACATCAGCGACCGCCTACAAGCCATGTTTCCACGCGCGACTGTGGGAGGACTCAGCGTATGTTCTGAGCTAGGGCGGACGAGGAGTTGCGATGGCATTGCATTGTTGGTTGATATCTCTCGGTGCGCAGGACCTGCGCGGCGGGCTCACTTCGAACCGCACATTCTCGCACTTGTCCTGGCACTACGGCATCCCTCGCGAGCTCATCTTCAGTCAGCGCGACGACAGCCGAAAGGTCGTCGCGCGAGGAGGATCAGCGCATTGCCGCCAACGCGTTCGAGTCGCATTGGGGCGGACTTCTTGCGTCCGGCGACGGCCACGGGTCACTTATGACACAGTGGCTCAAGCAGTTCCTCAGGGCGACCCTCATTCCCGCGCTTGACCACATCGAGAAGACCATCGCCACCGAGTACGACAACGCGAGTGGCGTCCCCCAGAAGCGCCCGCGCCTCGAAACAGGCGATCCGGTGCGAGGTGCGCAGCACGTCCAAGGTCTCCGGCTGCGCTTCAATCACAAACAGATCTTGACGACCTTCACGATTGGGCACGGGCTTCTGGGAACCCGCAGATGCCGAACACCGGACTTCAAGCGGTCGCCGCACCGTGACCGAGCGCAGCAACCACAAGTGGATCGACGAGTTCAAGCCCGGTCAGCGGTGGTGCTCTACGCTCGAGGTCGGAGGTCAAGTGGTAGGGAGCGGTACGGGGAACAAGATCAATGGCGCGCGTGAGGTGGCGCTTGAGCAGTGGATCGAGACGGTGTTGGCTTCTTCTTCGCGCGGCTGATCGGGTTTATACGGGCACGCTTGCTTTAGTGACTTTACTCGCTGTGCAATATGGACAACATTCTCTGGTCAGAACTGGTCCCAGTGTCTGAAGGCTGGAGTCGCAGTCCAAAGGGGAACTCTGCGAGAATCTGAACGCAATTCGGTTGTCGCTCTCGCTCGCCCATGGCTCGGGACCTCGTGCATACGACGCTTTAGACAGACCTAATCTATCACCCAGGTCAGAAGTCTCCGCCACCATCGTCTCCGCCACCAAAGTCGTCGCCCTGCGCATCCTGGTACCCGTCCTGATACGCGTCATTTTGCCCGTCCTGTATAGCACTAGATACCATATAGCCCGCCAGCAACCCTCCGCCCAAGCCTAGAGCGGCACCACCGGCAGCACCCATTCCGCCGCCGCCGCCCATACGCCCGCCTCCGCCGCCGAATCGAGAAGTCTGAGGCTGCCCGTACATCGGCTGCTGCACGTACTGCGGCTGCTGGTAGCCGTACGGGCCGGGTTGTTGCGGGTATCCGCCACCATAACCACCTCCGTAGCCACCTCCGTAGCCCTGCGGCGGAGGTGCTCCGTATCCTTGAGGCGGAGGTGCACCGTACCCTTGCGGCGCGGGAGAGCCGTAGCCTTGCGGTTGCTGGTAGTAGCCGCCTTGAGGTGGCATTCCTGGATGTTCGGAATGAAGCAAGTCAGTCAAAGTTGACAGGATAGCGAATGGGACGAAGTAAGGCCTCCTGGCTCTCCCTCTCACCTTGCTGTCCGTACCCTCCTCCGCCACCGCCTCCATACGGCGCCTGCGCGCCGTACCCCTGCGGAGCTCTCGAGTCGTGTTCACCATACGGAGGCGGCTGTTGTCCTCCGGCAGGTGACGAGTTGCGGTACTGATCTCGAGGTGGCGGAGGACCGGGGGGCGGAGCGAACCCGGCGTTGGCGGGCTTTGCGCCCGGTTCATCGGCGGGGTGAGTCCAGATCGAGCGAGGTGGATTTGCGCGGGTGTCGACGTAGAAGTGGGCCTTGTACTGTGTAAAGCGGAGAGCGGATCCGGAGGTTTGAGAGATAACGTCAGTCTTCGGTCCCCGCCTCCGACGTTGTATCGCTTGCTGCGAGCTCAGAGCAGGCACTGGAGGAGCCGCTGCACGTTCTGCTATGCCGTCCAGGGTCCCTGTATCCCGACATGTCGCTTGTCCTGCGTGCTGAGACGGCCCAGCGGTCGATCCGAATCGGCTGATGACGAAGGGAGAGGACCCACGTTGTCGTCCCACTGCTTGACCCAGCCTTCGGGTAGAGGTCTGTTGTCTTCTGGCACGCCCATTGCGACTATGCTAGACGATCTGGAGGCGTTAGACGCGGACAAGGATGGCGCCGAGCCGAGAAAACGCGCGGCTCAGAGCCGACAGTCGACGAATCTCTCGGCCGCGGCCGCCGCGGCGTCGACCCATATGGGCATCGTAATCATCCATACACTGGGAGATTCCCTTCATATGCGGTCGAGAGCTAGGTACATCGTCCAACCATGTTCCCGAAGCTGTGCTGTGACCTGTCAGCTCTCCCCGTCCCCTTGACGCGGCGATCGCAGCTCGGCAGGAAAAGCGAATCTTGACCGTAGAGGCGGCTTTCCGGTGAGGTCGTACCCACAAGCACTGCATGAGTGTTGACCTGCCTCCAGGCCGAGCCGATAGCAAGCAAGGTGCGCTCTCCTCTCAAAAACCCTCTCTTTGCGTCCGACGAAATAACCCTGTTCCTCTCGCGCTATTCGGCACCATTTGGCACCGGAGACAGTCGGGCGATTCTGGTAAATGACTATTCTTTGCAATTCACATGCGCGTGTCCCGCTCTGCGACTCCTGCGGCGAGGAGAGCGTTCGCCACCGAGCGACCGTTACCTTCTCAACCAGAGTGACTCGTCACGCTTCGAGCAGGACTCGCCACGCTTGCATAGTATGCTGCCACGCTTTGCCCGAAGTTTGTATATGTCCGGAGACGGGTTGAAGAGCGTGGTGCAGTACGGCTCATCGGAGTCCTCGTACTCTATCAGCTTTTGTCGCGCAGTGAGGCTCCTTGCTTACCCGGACTCTCCTCGACGAGCGTCGGAGCCTTGAACTGCTGCTCCTCGTCACGTCAAGCTACTCCAGCTCTTCCCCTCTCCAGGCCTTGGGCAGACAGGGCCAAAGGAACGGGAAAAGAACTGCAAGTTTCAGCCCGACCTCAAGGCGCTCCCGTCTGTTGCGCTGCTATTACGGCGCTTCACGTAGATACCTGAAGGGATCCTGTCCGGCCTTCTCCCTTGCTCCTAACCAGCAGGAGAACGCCTCCTGCGAGTCGCTGCCTGGAAAGGCGATGCGAGGAGCGCGTGTAACCAAAACTCGACGTCAGGTTCAGATCTCCCTTCGGACCTCGGACAAAGCGTTGCGCAAGGGTGCGAAGCACAGAACAGGTAACAAATTTATGCAAAACGTCACAGGCGTCAAAAAAGAGACTTCAAGCCAGACCCTTTACTTCCCATTCTCATTCCCGCCGTTCCTCAACTTTCGTCCTGAGCTGCGCTCGCTCTTCCACCCCACCCCCTTTCGTCACGACGACAGCTTTGGTAGTGTGTCCACCTTAAATGGGAATGCGACGCCAAGTCGGGCTGCGGAGCGACGTCGTCGAAGTGATGTATTTCGTCTTGATCTCTTGCCTCGCCAGCTTGGTTTCGTCCTCGTAGACGCTGATGTGGACGAGAACTAGTATTAGCGTCCCCTCAATAGCGACGTCGAGTACTTTGATCGCCTCGGCCTCGTCTGCAGGGAAGGCGAATACACGGCAGGCGAGTGAACCGACTCCTTCCAAGTTGGGGGGAAGAGACGCCAGGAAGTCGCGGAGGCAGAATGGACTCTTGATCACCAATTGCGACTGATGGAGAGTGTGCTGGAAGTCCAGTACGCGCAACGATGCGAGGTTGCGCATCGCACGGAGGCCTTGCGCGACGTCAGGAGCCGGCACGCGCAAGGCGACATCGAGCACGCGCAGGTTCGGAAACTCTGCGAGGGCGTCCATAGTCGCGGCATCTCCGCTCCAGTTGCTTAGCTTGACCGCATCAAGTGCATCCGGGGCAACGATGGACCGAAGCGCGCGAAGCGCATGTCCGGCACTGGCTGGACTATCCTCGCTCGCCGAGATCGTCTGCAACCCGAGCGAGCGCATGCGGAGTGGACACTCGATCGTGGTCGAGCTCGGAGACCAACTACTAAGATCTCCGGCATCCCAAGTGAGGCCAATGGTGACGAGACTGTGCAACTTGGCGAGATGCTCGAGCAGGCGTGAGAGGCTTGAAGCGCCACGCAGCATCGGCGCAAGCGTCAGACTTTCCAACTTCTCGGCGTGCTCAGGCGTGCAGATGGTCGGCAGAAGGTCGTCCTCCGGGAAGACGAAGGCGAGGTAGAGACGAGTCAGGCGGGTGCAGCGCGCCAACAGTTGCAACACGGCCTGCGACCGCAGGCAGCCCATCGCTGTGCCGACACTGTGAAGGGCACGCAGGCCGGCTCTCGCATCCTCCACGATGACGCGAATGCGCTCAAGTATGTCCGGATGCGCGAGGGGGCACGTGACGTTCGGCGGCTGTCCATCGGGCGAGCGGATCACGACGATCTCCCAGGCGACGTCGAGGACGAACGGCCTCCAGCGCTTGCACACGCGTTCGAGGGGCAAGAGTTCCTTTTGACGATCGCGTCCGTCCGCGTCGACCTTGTCGGCAAGGCGCGCAAGAATGATGGCAAGGACGTCGTCCGGCAGAATGCCGATCGTGGCGGGCGCGCCCGCGGGCTCAGACGGGCTCGCTTCGCAGAGCAAATCCATCGGACGACGACCGAGTCGACTGTACCCGTGCTCGAGGGTGTGCGGAAGGCTTGAAGGGGGAAGAAGCGGATTCAGAGAGGGCGAGGGCAGCAGCGCTCCGCGGACATCGCGCGGGGGAGCGAGCTCACGGAGGGCCAGGTTCTTGCTTGGCACATAGTGACAGAATCGGGACTTCGGATCAAGTGCAGCGCGACAAGGTACGCAGCGGAAACTCGTAACAAGCAATTGCAAGCGTCAGAACGACAAGCGAGACCTCAAGCTAGTCCACCACTTCACCTTCTCGTCCATCCCCATTCCTCGCTTCTCCCCCTTCGACCTAAGCGGCACTCGTTCCTTCAACCCCGCCCTCATTCGATCCGGGGACATCTTTGGCACCATGTGCGCCGTCCGTAGGGAGGCGACGCCAAGTCGGATTGCTGAGTGGCGTCGTCGACACAAAGAAGCTCGTCTCAACCTCTTGCTGCGCCAACTTGGTTTCGTCTCCGTAGACGTGGATCGAGACGAGAAGATACAGAGGAACCGGTTCGGTGCCGACTTCGAGTACTTCGAAATCCTTGATTTCGTCTGCAGGAAAGGCGAAAACCCGCCAGGAGAGTCCGTGCATCTCTTGGATGTTCGGAGGAACGCAGGCAAGGAAGTCGCGCAGAGACGCCGGACTCTTGACCACAACTTCGGTCTGATCAAGACTGTGTCGAATTTTTAACACGCGCAAGGAAGCGAGGTTGCGCATCGCCGCTAGGCCTTGCGCCACGTCGGGAACCGGCAGATGCAAGGCGACATCGAGCACGCGCAGGTTCGGAAACTCTGCGAGGGCGTCCATAGTTGCGGAATCCCCAATCCAATCCGTGAGCTTGACCAGGTCGAGCGCCTCGGGGGCAAGAATGGTGCGAAGCGCGCGAAGCGCCAGTGCGGTCCTCGCTGAACTCCCTTCGGCCGCCGAGACCATCTGCAATCCAAGCGAGCGAAGGCGGAGTGGACGCTCGATCGTGATCGAGCTCGGAGACCAACTGCTCAGATCTCCGGCTGCACAATTGAAGCCGATGCCGACGAGATTGTGCAATTTGGCGAGGTTCTCGAGGAGGCGCGACAGACTCGAAGCATCACGCAGCATCGGCATGAGCGTCAGGCTTTTCAAGTTCTCGGCGTGTTGCTTCGTGCAAATGGTCGGCAGAAGGTCGTCCTCCGGGAAAACGAAGGCGAGGTTGAGACGAGTCAGGCGGGTGCAGCGCACCAACAGCTCCAACACAGCCGGCGAACGCAGGCGGCCCGTCGCGGTGGTGTCACTCTTGAGGGCATGCATGCTGGCTTTTTTGTCCTCCATGATGACGCGAACGCGCTCAGTCATATCCGCATGCGCAAGCAGGTACTTGACGTTAGGCGGCTCTCCATCAAGCGAGCGGATCACGACGATTTCCCAGGCGACGTCGAGGATGAACGGCCTCCAGCGCTTGCAGACGAGTTCGAGCGGCAGAAGCTCCTTTTGACGATCGCCTCCGTCCGCGTCGACCTTGTCGGCAAGGCGCGCGAAGATGGTCTCGAGCACGTCGTCCGGCAGAACGTCCATCGTGACAGGCGTCACCGCGGGCTCGGACGGGCTCGGTTCGCAGAGCAAATCCATCGAACGGTGACGATGCAGGGTTCTGGTCGACTGTATCAGTGCTCGAGGGCGTGCGGAAGGCTTGAAGGGCGAGGACGCGCGATGACGTACGAGAGCAAGACGGAGGTCAGCAGCGCTCCGCGGACACCGCGCGGGGGAGCTAGCTTACAAGCGTATCAGTTTCAGAGTCTCCTGGCGACGCAGAGAATGCGCTCGACACGCCAAGGGAGTGGAAGCGAGGACGAAGGTGAGGGGGGAAGGACGAAAGAGGCTGCGGCGAACGACACCTCTCGCAGCGCTTCTCGCGGCCGCACAGGCTTCCGAGCTACAAGTCTCGCTCGGTCTCTCGGCCATACCCATGCGTCAATTTTAATTTTTGCGTTTCGGCAATCATGGTCATACAAGCACACCGAGACTCCTCCTGCGTCCGAAAGAGATCCTCTCATCGACTCCATGAAGCGTTCGACGAGTAAGGCGCGCTCCGTCCGTTCTGAGTGCCGCTTGCGCCCGGGGTAGCACTTTCGGTTTTGCCTCCCGCGCTCGGACTCGTCGGGGAGTATGCCGGACTCGTGGGCGAGTAAGCTGGACTCGTCGGCGAGAACTGCGGCGAAGTCGGACTGTAGCGGAAAGAGAAAGGTCAGAACACAGAGTGCCGCTTCCTACCAGAGGAAGCAGAACGTACGAGTACGCAGGACTGGTCGGACTGTATGCAGGTGGAGAGGAGAGGCGAGTAGGTTGTCAGCGATGAAGTCAAAAGAGAGACTCGCGAGCGAAGCAGACGCACGAGAACTTTGGACTCGTGGGCGAGTAAGCCGGCGAGGTAGGGCTGCAGAAAGAAAAAGTCAGCATGCGGTTTTACTGCATGCTGCGAGGAGTTTCTGTCGGACCTGTACTTCGGCGAAGTCGGCCTGGGAACGGCGGACAGACTGAGGTCAGCGTCCGCATCGCTCGGCGGAAAGACAGGCCGAGACTCACGAGTAGGCTGGACTCGTAGGCGAGTAGCGCGGTGACGAAGGCGAAAAGGCCGGAGAAGCAGGGCTGAAGGCGGGCGACGCAGGAGAGAAGCGAGGCGAAGCGGGTCTGCAAGCGCGAAGTCGATGTCAGTCGAGTTCAGCATCACACTCGCAAATTCGACTCACGAGTAACCTGCCGGGCTCGCAGGCGAGAAGCTCGGACTCGTCGGCGAATAGCCGGCCGGGCTCGTCGGACTGAACCGAGGCGAAGCCGGCGAGACGCCGATGAGCGGACTGCTCGGCGAGTAACCTCCTGCTCCGGCACGGTTGACCCACGGCGAAGCGCCGCCTGCAGGACCCGGCGACTTGGGGTGGTAAGGCGAAGCACCTCCGAAGGGAGACGACCTGCACGAATGAGATGCAAGGTTTGTCAGCTTGCTAGGAAGTGGAAGCCGGTGAAGAAGAAAAGAAAGACACTCACGGAGAGTAGCCTCCAGCGCCGAACGGCGAAGCGCCACCCGTGAACGGCGACTGTCCGCCCGTGAACGGCGACTGCCCGCCAGCAAACGGAGAAGCTCCACCGAACGGAGATGCACCTCCTGCGAACGGCGACTGGCCACCGAGACCACCTTGGTCGTAGGCATCCTGCCCCGGCTGGATGATGGGCGAAAAGGCCGCAGCACCGAGATTCTCGGCGTAGTAAGCGGGCGTCTTGCCATCGCTCATGTCTGCGTACGGCGTCGCGCCTCCGCCCGGAGTTCGTCCGCCATCCATGACGGCATCCATCGCCATGCCGGCCGGGACGGGCAGTCGGTGGTCGGGGATGACCTCCTGGAGCTTGTCGAGGTCGAGTGCGAGCTCGAACGCGCCCGTTCCCATCGGCGGCTGCTGTCCGAGCAAGACGGCCTCGGCCACACCCGTGCAGTAGTCGGTCTCGCCCGCCGCTGCCGCCTCCATCAAGATCTCGACCGTCTCCTCGAACGAACAGCGCATGAGCGCACCCGTGTCGGATCGGTTGATGCCGTGCCGAGTGATGGCCATGAGCGATCCTCGGTTCGTCATGATGTCGGTGAGCATGGACAAGTGACGGTAGTTGACCTTGGAACCGTCAAACTCGATGACGTTTCGCAGCTCGCGCAGGACCGACGCTCGTGCGGCTTCGATGCCGAGCACTTCGAGCACCTCGACGCACGAGTTTGACATGGTTCGCTGCGCGTCGACACCTTCGATGCAGAGCACCTTGCGCAGGTTGATGCCGTCTGTTTCGAGCACCCATTCGTTCGGCGAGTGGAACTCGCCGGCCGCGTTCAGCTGCGGTCGCTTCTGCTCAATCATGAACACCCGGTCGATGCCTTCGACGCCCGAGAGCGCAATCGAGCCGAGCATCTGCGACTCGAGCTGCTTCAGGAAGACGTCCTCGTCGTCTTCCTCGTCGTCCGCGCCCTCCTTGTCCTGCTCGACACTCTTGAGCGCACGGCACCGAATCACGAGCTTCTCGGCGTTGTCTTCGGACCAGATGACAAACAGGTCCTGGTCGAACGTCTCGGCAATCTTGCCCGCGACGTAGTGCATCTCGAGCTTCTTGTCGAGCATCTTGGCACGGTCGAGTTCGAACCGGAGCAGCCACGGCGACTGGCGGTGCAAGTTGGCCTCGACGTCCTCGTCCGGGATGGCAAAGAACGCCTCGACAAACTCGCGGTCGTCTTCGATGACGGTCGCGGTCGGGTCCGGGTCGTAGAAGATCTCGGTCGAAGCCGTCACGGTCTGCAGGGTCGTGTACGACAGCCGAGTCTGCACCTCCTTGGCGAGCTGGATGTCCTTGGCGTACTCGGGTTGCAAGTAGACCGTCGTCGACGGCGTCTTGAGGTTGACGGCGACGTTGATAATCTCCTTGAGACGCGGGACACCGAGCGTGACGTTCTTGGACGAGACACCGGCGTAGTGGAACGTGTTGAGCGTCATCTGCGTCGCCGGCTCACCGATCGACTGCGCGGCGAGGGTTCCGCACATCTCTCCGGGTGCGACGAGCGAGGCGTTGAACTTGGCTTCGATCTCGCCGATGACCCACTCGAACGCCTCGCGGTTCAGGTGGTACTCCTCGATGACGCGTCGCGCGGCGAGGGCAGACCGGATAAAGATGCGGAACAAGAGAGTCGCGTTGAACTGCGCCTCGTGCGAGAGGTCGTCCTGGCCTCGGATGATGACCAACCGGTCGATCAGCTCGCGGACGCGTTCGACGATCTCGACCGGCGGCAGGTCGCTCGCCTTGCGGAAGTCGATCCGGAAGATCTGCTGCGCGTTCTGAATGATACGGCGCAAGTTGACCGGGAGCGAGACGGTCGGATCACCCTTGGGGAAGATGGCGCCTCGGAGCAAGGCGCGGTCATCGCAGAGCTGGGTGTACTCCTCGTCGAGGGTAGCCTGCACGGCGGCGTCGGCCTGCGAGAGGCTGACGTGGAGCGTGCCGGGCTTGAACCGCCACTCCTCGTCCATGACGTCGACGCGGTACCGCTTCTCGAAGCGCTGGTCCGAAAGCCGGATCGGCTCGACGACCTGCTCCTCGATGAAGGCACCGTCCATGCCGTCCTCTCCGTACACGAACTGGACGACGTCGCCGAGCGAGTTCCGGACGGTCCCGTCGTACGCGACCATGACATCCTCGAGCGCCTTGACCAGTCGTCGCTGGATGTATCCCGTCTCGGCCGTTTTGACGGCCGTGTCGATGAGACCCTCTCGTCCGGCCATGGCGTGGAAGAAGAACTCTTGCGGAGTCAGACCTGCAAAATGACCGCGGCATCGTTCAGTAAAACGTCCAGTGCGAACGACGCGGGGTGAAGAATACCCCTCGTCCAAAAAAAAAAAAAAAGGGAGAGAGACAGGGAGGGGACCCACCTCGCAGGTACGAGTTCTCGACAAAGCCGCGAGCTTCGGGCGAGTAGTCGTCCTTGGTGAAATGCGGCAACGTGCGGTACTTGAACCCGAACGGGCACCGCTTGCCCTCGACAATCTGCTGCCCGACACAGGCCGACATTTGCGAGATGTTGATGAACGAACCCTTGGAGCCGGCGACGACCATCTGCTTGACGTTGTTGTCGGCCTTGAGGGAGCGTTCGGCACTCCGTCCGGACGAGTCACGGGCCTGGTTGAGCGCGCGCGTCACTTTCGACTCGAACGACTCGCGGACCGTCATGCCCGGTTCGGGCTCGAGCCGGTCGTCCTGCGCCATCGTGATGATCCGCTCGACCTCGCGCTTGGCCGTGTCGATGAAGCCCGTGATCGTCTCCATCGTGCCCTTGTCCGGGACCGTGTCGCCGATCCCGATCGAGAAGCCGTTGTGGAGCAACCAAAAGTTGACCGTCTTTTGCACGCCCGAGAACCAGTCGCGGCACACCTCGTGGCCCTTCTCGCGGTAGATGACGTGGATCAACCCACCCTGCGAGGTCCCGACCGTCTTCTTGTCGACCGTGCCAAACATGATCTGGCCGTCCTCGATAAACATGCCGTCGTCCTCGGCCGGGTTGACCGTGTTGGACGCCGAACCGCGGTACAAGTTGATCCCGGAAGGGATGCACATCGACAGGATCTGCTTGCCCGTCCAGAGCGGTTTCGGCTTCATGATGGCCGGGGGCGGGATCACGCCGTCCCACTCGGGGACCCACAAGAGGATGTTTTGGACAAAGTCGAGGTCCATGAAGCAGTCGCGGAGGGTAAACTTGCGGATGCCGCACAGCGTGTCCTGGACGATACCCATGACGGGCTTGTTGGCCTGCGGCGAGATGATGTTGCGCGGGACGGCGCAAATGTTGATCAACTCGGCTCGGGTCTCTTCCGACTGCGGCACATGCAAGTTCATCTCGTCGCCGTCGAAGTCGGCGTTGTACGGCGACGTGACCGACAAGTTGAGCCGGAAGGTCGAGTACGGCATGAGCTTGACGCGGTGCGCCATCATCGACATCTTGTGCAGCGACGGTTGCCGGTTGAACAAGACAATGTCGCCGTCCTTGAGGTGGCGCTCGACGATCCACCCGTACTGGAGGAACGTGTCGGCGCGCTTGTTGTACCGCAAGTCGATCCGGTCGCCCGTGTCGCGGACGACGTACCGCGCGCCGGGGTACTCGTTCGGGCCGTTCCGGACCAGTTCCTGGAGGTACTGGATGTTGTACGGCGTGACGCGCTCCGGGTAGGTCAAAGTCCTCGCGATCGAGAACGGGACGCCGACTTCGTCGAGCGCCAAATTGGGGTCGCCGGTGATGACGGTCCGCGCGGAAAAGTCGACGCGCTTGCCCATCAAGTTGCCGCGCAACCGCCCTTCTTTGCCCTTGAGCCGCGCCCGGATCGACTTGACGGGTCGTCCCGACTTCTGCAACGCCTGCGGTTGACCGGGCAAGTCGTTGTCCATGTAGGTCGCAATGTGCCACTGGAGGAGTTGCTCAAACTCGTTGATGACGTGCGCGGGCGCGCCTTCCTCTTCAAACTTGCGGAGCGACGAGTTGGCGCGAATGATCTCGGCGAGCTTGTACGTCAAGTCGTCCTCGCCGCGCATCGCGCCGCCGTCAACCGAGATCGACGGGCGCACGGGCGGAGGCGGCACCGGCAGGACGGTCAGGATCATCCACGACGGGTGCGCCTCGGTCGCCGACAGTCCCATCGTGACGAGGTCCTCGTCCGAGATCTTGCGGAAGAGGGCATGCGCCTGCGTCGCGGTCCAGGGCTTGCGGTCCGGTTGCTGGGCGTTTCCGTCCTAACTCACGCGCAAGTCGGGACAAGGGAAACATGGCCTCGGAACAGGGTGAGCACCACGCAAGAAAAGACTTTCTGTCCCCCCTCTCGTGTAGTGGGCTTACCTCGTCTTTGCCCCTCCCGTACTGCAGGAACAACTTGAGCCCTTCCCTGCGGAGGACCGGCTGATCGTGCCCGCAGCCGCCGTGACCTTTCGGGACCTCTTCGCCGGCGTTGATCTTGGCCTGCATCTCTTCGTCGACGACGTCCATGTCGCACGTCATCTTGCCCTTGACGAGGGCGTGCACGATCGCGAGGCGCTTTTTCGGGTCGCGGACGAACCGGACGGCGTCGTTCAATCGCGGGTCTTCGTGCGGCGAGATCTTGAGTTTGCCGCACTGGACGCAGATGCACTCGGCAATCTTTTTGACCTTGTTGATAAAGCCTAGACGCGGGGGCGGACAAGCAAGGGGTGAGTTTCCCCGCTCTGCTTCGGTTCGGTTCGCTCGTGGGAGAGCGTGCACACGCACCGACATGGTATACTGCCCGACTCAGTTCGATGTGACCGAAATGACCGGGGCACTCTGCCATGCCCTCGCCGCAGGTTGCGCACTTGAAGTTGCGGTCGATGGTGCCGAGTCGCGGGTCACTGAGACCGGCCGTTTTCTGTTTCGTACAAGATCATGATGTGAGACCTGCTACCGTATTCGAAGCAACTCGTGCTGCATGTTCTCGAGGCAGCGGGAGGAGGAGCGAGGGAGCGAGGGCAGTCGGACTCACGGGCTGGGCGTTGCCCTCCTCGAACGTCTCTGGGTACTCGACCTTGCATACCGAGATTGCCTTTATCTCTTCCGGGGACAAGATACCGAACTGGATCGTGCGCGGTCGCTTGATCGGTCTAGAGACAAGAGGTCGGTCAGCCGTCGTCGGAGGTCGTTCCGCGTCGGCGAGGGGTGGGACCAAGAGATGCGCAGAGAGCGAGAGACGTGGGCAAGGGAGAGGAGAGGGACGCACTGAGTCGAGTGAGCAAACTCGTGTCCCAACATGGCGACCCTGTACTCCTAGCTAGTGCGCTCGCTGTGGGCTGTCGAGTCGGTCGGCAGTGGCGAGTGCTGGTCGCAAGCCCAATTGCCCGAGTCACGCTGCGAGTCGACGCGCGTGGGTCAGTGACCTGGACTCGGGTTGCGGGAGTGTACGAGTCGACGTGGTATCCACTGACAGGCGCAGCTGCGGAGGGTTGAGCGAGTCGAGTCGAGTCGAGTCGAGTCGAGTCGGGGGTGGGCGAGACGACGAGGGACGACGACGGCGAGGGTGAGGGCGGTGGGGGGCTGAGCAGAAGACTTGGAGTGTGTGCGTATAGAGCAGTGCTCCCGCCCCGAGCAGCTCTGCGTCGCAGTTCGAGTGGAAACAAAGAGTCGCTCTCGCCTCGTCGCCGTCTGATCTCCTCATCCAACCGACCGACTCGACTGCCACGCTCCTGCCTCGCGATGTCCGATCTGAGACAGCAGTTGAAGCAGTTTGAAGCAGCCTTCAAGCAGCAGCACGGCAGAGACCCTTCCCGCGACGACATTCGCGCCAGACCCGAAATCGGTACTCTCATGGTCCTCTCCTCTCTCTATCTCTCCACCCCGAGTGTACTGACGAGAGAAGTACTACACAGCCCACAAATACAAACAATACCAGCGAGAGAAATCAGCCGCTCAATCAAACAAGGCGACCAACAAGCCGCCCGTCGCGTCCACTTCGACCGCTGCCGCTCCACCTCCTCCGGCTTCAAACCCGTTCAAGACTCCGACCAAACCCAAACGCAGTTCCGACTCACGCGCTCGTCACCCTGCACGAGGAGAAGAAGAAGAAGAACCGTCAAGCGACCGGGGGCCGGCGTCTCCCTCGAGGCGACTCTCGGCCGGTTCTTCCAAGGTCAAGACTCTACCGGGCGGCGCTTCCTCTCGAACCGACAGTCAAAGAGACCCAGGCTCAGAGACTCAGCAGCAGCAGCAGCAGCAGCAGCAACGCTACGTAGTCGCCAACTCGCCCTCGAAATTGCGCGCCCTCGCAGCGTTGCATTCCACCTCCGGTTCTCCCAACAAGCGATCGTCGCCCACCGCCACCGCCACCTCGTCGTCCCGTCCCGCCGCCCCTCCCCTCTTCTTCGACGCGAAACAATCCTCAACGAGCGACAGCCCTCAGAAGAAGAAGAAGAAGGCCGCGAACCCGTTCGCGAGTCCACAAAAGGGCGCGTTCGGAGCGTTCGAGCGCGAGGAACGGGAAAAGTTGAGGGCGCGGCGACTCCAACTGAAGAAGCAACAACAGCAAGGGGAAAAGGAGAAGGGAGGCGTTCTGGGCAAGGCGGCGGCGACTCGGGCTGGAGCTGGCTGGGGATCGGCGACGAGCGTACCCGGAGGAGGAGGAGGCGGCAGCGGTGGGGTGTTCGAACGAAGGGCTTCCCGCTCACCTGCAACCGAGTCCATGGACGTCGACCAAGTGGACAACTTTTTCAACGGCGGCAATGGCAGCGGTGGCGGCGGTACTCTGACGACGCCTCGACGCTCGAGTCAAGCAGGGCGACCGCTCCACGGAGAGAACGACAACGACGATGACGACGACGACGAAGCTTTGGGTCCTTCTCCGATCAAACCTCTCTCCTCGACTTCCGGCAACCAGAATGGTGGCATCGCGCGACCGTTCCAGTCTCTGATGCCGGATTCTCCTCCTCCTCCACCGCCCTCACTCGCTTCTCGCCGACCTTCTCAGTCGAATCCCTTCCTCAGCGCGCCTACCGCTGCTTCGAGCTCGTCATCGTCGACGACGACCCGTCCCGTCCCGTTCCTCGTCCCGCTCCCTTCATCGACCAAGTCGCCTGCAGGGGGAGGTGGGACGACGATCGTGCCGCAGAAACGGTCCGATCCGGGAGCGTCGTCGTCGTCGTACTATGCCGATCAGCCGACGCGATCCTCCTCCGCCGCCGGCGGGGAGGCGGCAAAACGCCAAAAACTCGGGAAAGGGGTCGCCGCGAAACAGAAGGGGAACGACAAAGGCAAGGGCAAGACGAACGGGGATCACGCCTCCTTCCCGTTGACGGACCAGAAATCGGCTGCTCGAGAGGGCCGCAAGCAGCAGCAGAAGAAGAGCTCGTCGGTACTGGAAATGGCGGGCGAGATGATCCTCGATCTGGACGAATATGACAGCGAGGAGCCCGCCGATGATGACATGGACGGCGACGGTGAAGGTGAGGAAGACGGGGCCGCGGCGAGGAAGAAGAAGAAGAAGGACGGGGAACAGATTGTCGTTATCCGGGACAAGGGGTGGATGGCGCGACAAAAAGCGCTCGAGCGCGAGAAGCGGTTTCCTCCTCAGACCTCTGCCACTGCAGACGGAGCTGATCTCGACGACGACAACGACGACGAGGACGGGGGCGAGGGCGAAACGATCGATATTCTCGCGTTCGACGCGGCGGACCGTCGTGAATTGGACGAAACGTTCCAGGACCCTTCCTTGTTCAAGACGAGTCGGCAACCCGACCTCCTCTCCCTCTTGTCGAACCGGCCACGATCATCATCTCGTTCCCGTTCGCGGTCACGGTCAAGTTCACCTTCGACGACGACCCGCCGCCGCCGCCAAGCAGACGACGGAGACACCGCCACCTTGACCGCCTCCCTCCCCGCCGATCTCGCAGCTCTCCTCTCCCTCCGCACCAGTCCGACTAAATCACACAACTCGTCCTTCGCCGCGAAAGAACGCCAAGTCGCGCGATTGCTCGGCGAACCGGGGATGGCTCGCTTCCATGGAAGAGGCGGCGGAGGAGGAGGAGCCAAGGGGTTGCTTGATTTCGCGAGTGAGGATGAGGATGGCGATGCGGCGCTTGAGGGAGGGAATGGCGGGGACGAGGATGACGATTGGGACGAAGAGGTCGAGGGGTGGGAAGGGGCCGGAGAGGCGATGGATGGGTACTATTCTGGAGGCGGCGGCGACGACGATCTCTGAATGAATTTGCGCATCCCTCTCCTTGCCGCTTTCCTTCCACGACCTTGCCGAGAGATTGCGAAACTCGGATACCAAATTACAGCAGGAGCAGAATTTGGCCACCCCCTCCCAAGGAACCGACCAATCGCAACTTTTGTGTTTAAGCCGCGCGCACTGATGATACAACAAGGAAGCGTACTCCATACCCAAAGCAGTTCCCTCCCTCTACGGCTGCGGAGCCACCTGGTCTTCTCGTACAAGACTCTTCGCCTCTGCGTTCACGGCCGGTCCCGCATCCGTCATCGAAGCCATCTCGACGTCCTCGAGCCCCTTGACCGCTTCCTGCACGCTCGGAGCCGTCCCATCCGGAGCGGGACCCTCGGCTGGTTTCGCCGGGTCGGTACCCTGGACTTGGGCGATCGGGTTCGCGGAAGTGGCGAGGGTCGAAGAAGGGATGGCGGCGGGTGGTGCTCCGGGTGCTGCTGTCGGTGCTGATGGGGCAGGAGTTCCACCGGAGGTGGGCGTCCCGGCGGCCGTTGTCGTGGATGGTGTTGGTGCTGCCCCCGTCGGGAGCGCGGACGAAACCGTCGAGCCGGAAGGACCTGCTGTGTTCCCCGCTGCTATTGCTGCTGCTGCTGCTCCGCCTGCGATCGGTGCTGCTTCCGTTTCCGTAGCCGGTAAGGGGACATTCCCCGCCGTAACCTGCTCGAGCGCCTCTCGCATCTCTTCCTCGGTTCCTTCCGACTTGTCGAGGTCCGTGTCGATGACCCATTTGCAAACTGTCGCCAGCGAGACGGTAAGGTCAGCGGAGCTCGACTGGACTTGAATTGGAAAGTGTACGTACTCTTGAAATTGGGGTTCTGTCCCGGTTTGAGGCTGGCAGGTCGCACCCAGGCCTTTTTATACCGCTGGGAGGGGAGGGGAGGGGAGGGGAGAGGAGAGGAGTCAGTCGGCATCGCACCCGCGCGTCGGGCGGCGAACTCACGGGCACTGCAGCGAGAATCTGCTGCTGCTCGAGCGAGAGGGTCGCCGTTGGACCGACCGGACCTGCTTTCGGTCGACCCCACTTGTGCGCGTTCGACGCCTGTCGCGAGCGAGTCGGATGGTCAGTTTTCGGCTGAGTGCAGCGGATTGCTCGCCTCATGACAGACATACCATGCTCCGAATGCTGGACCGACTTTCCGGGTCGAGGGTGACGCTGTGGTCGACGTCAAAGAGTCGTCGCTGGTCATCTTGCATCCCTTCATTCCACCTTTTGACCAGCAATCTTTCCTATGAGCAAGCTCCCCAACACCATCACTGCTTTGACTGGAAACCTGACTCGCCCTGCCCGGCTCGAAGCGGCCTTGCCCTCGGTTTCGCTCTCATCGCTTTCCGTCTGTTTTCATCGTCAAGAAGCTCTCTCGCCTGCGCCCTGCTAGACTTCTGGCGCTCACGTTCAAAGCTACTTGTCGGCTCGTCCGTCTCCATCACGCCACGGAGACTGGGTGCCGCTTACTCGACAGGCCAGGGCCCGCGGCCTCCCGTCACCGCACGCACCCGGCAGCACGGCTACAACAACAGCCTTATAAACTTGCAACTCGCGCCACGTATGGCGGGAATGACGTCAAGCGTTGTTCGCACAAAAGAGGACACGCTCGGCAGCGGAGACTGCGGCCGTGCTGCCCTCCCTGCCGGCTGCACAGCGGGCGCTGCAAATCCGCGCTGCCGCGCAGTCTCGTATCGCCTGGACCCTCCAGTCTGTCCTCACCTGCGGAGGGGCGATGCAGCGCTCGTCACTATGCACCACCTCGGCGCCTGCACCCTGACTGTTCCGCCCCGTCGCTCTGACTCGGTCTTCTTCGAGATCTTCAGATATCACGCTCGACCCATATTGGCCCTCGCTGTCACAACCTGCCCGGTGGTCGACACATGCAGTCTAGTCACAAGCCGCTACGACTACCCTGCACAAGCCCCGCATGCTCTTCGATGCGGTTCTCTTCGGCTGTCTCGCACGACAGGATGCGCGCCAGTACAGCACCTCGATCCGTTTCGCAGCTTGTGCTTCGCGCCTGTGCGCACCATGCATGCATTCGAGACACATCGATCGCATATGTATGTACTCCTAAACTCGGAACACAGCTATCGCATATGTATGTACTCCTAAACTCGGAACACAGCTTAGCTTGAGGCACACGGCGACGGAAATGCCGTCTGCCGATCCGTGTCATCCCCAAGCTCACGGGGCCACCGTGCCAAGTCGGGGAGATGGAGCTCCGGAGCGGAACCGACCCGCGGAAAACGAGGGATGCGGCAAAAAAAGCGACGGGAAACTTTTTGCCACTTTGCACGGGTACAGACTGACGGCCATTGTTGGGTGGCGTAGACGAGGTGCTCGTATAAGGTCACGTACAGGAGCTCTGTGTAGGAGACGCTGGAAAATGAGCGGCAATGGGCCGTGCATGCGAGAGAAAGGATTTTCTCGGTGACGTTGACGGTTGCGCACGCGGCGAGCGGCGTCGACGCTCAGTTCGCTCGCTCAAGATCCGGCCTGCAGTTTGCCTTCCAACCCAGA
>JAMALC010000244.1:0-23440 GCA_023628275.1 Rhodotorula sp. M30-05A-2 | reverse complement strand
ACGCTCGAGTTTGCGGTCACGCAGTATTTGTCGGCGCATGGCCTCGCGCTCAACAGCATGGGAGACCAGTTCAAGGCCGTCCGGGGTAACTAAGGTGTTCAGCTCGTTATCCTGTTCGCCACTGGCTTACTGACACACTCCTTCTTCGTCGGATGACCCACCCAACCCCCGACAGCTTTCCGACCCCTCCTCTTCCGCGACTTGTCGACACTCGGGGATTCGGCCCAGACTGGCGACGTCCCAACCCTGATCCTCCTCCACCACGTCCTCGCGCGCGGTGGTCTCCCCCTGCCGCACCAGGTTCGTGGCTGGTCCGAGACGGAGTATGTACGCTGGCTGAACGAACATCAGGAAGAGGAGCGGATACGACTCATCGAGGAGGTGGTCGAGCGAGAACGGGAAAAGGAGAAGGAGAAGGCGAGCCCGAACGGGCGGGCACAACAGCAGGAAGAAGAGGGAGAAGGAGGCGGTGGCGATGGCGACAAAGAGGAGGTGGCGGACGAACCCGAGACGGGCAGGATTGCGCTCGAGATTGTGTCCAAGGTGCTCGCGAGGGGAAGTTCCTCTGGAACCGCCGCGCGGCGATAGGACCGATTTGTCACCGGACCGTAGATCTCGGAGATGTGTCAATCAGCTCATGCCCTGCGTCTACATAGTTCCTCGAGAGAGTTTTTGCGATCCAGCGCCCTGGTCGTCGCCGTGCGTCAAGTTCTGATGATTCATTCCATCGGCCTTCTCTGGCCCGCGGATTCTCACAAGGTGGTCCCTATCGCCGCCGCGCACCGATAAGAGGGTATAGAATCGAGCGAGATGTGTACAGAGGTAGATGTCCCTGCCGTGATTGAATGGCGAGGGAAGGTTCCTCTGAAGCCGCCGCCGCCGCCGCCGCCGCCGCCACCACCACCACGCGACGATAGGGGCCGACTTCTCGCACTACACCTCGGGAGTCTTTTAAGCAAATCAAAATCTGGGTCCAGTTTTCGAAAGAGTCGGAGATTCAAGCTCCCTGCTCGTCGTCCCACCGCATTAAAGTTTCCGAGCATGGCATCTCTGCCTTCCTCGTGCTAGCTGCGTACGGCGGAATTCTCTTCCGAGGTGTTCTCTACTGCCTTCCGCGCCTCGATGAGAGGGAATGGAAACGTACGTCCAGACTTCAGATGAATGTCCCCTCTAAGAACGGATCCCAGGCTTCCGAGCTCGCCACCGCTTGCGATGCCTGGCCCAGGCTTGACGACGCTCCATACTCGCGTCGGAGTCTGCCATTCGGGAGGCTCGACAGCTCGCGCTCACTTCTTCAGCTTACCCCGTCCGCCTTGTGTACACGGTGCTTTCCGGAGTGAAGATTGAAAGCTTGGTCCAGAGCAGGCATCGGAAGCTTGCCGGATCGATTCCAACGCGTCCGGATACTGTGAACCTTGAAGCGCATGCGATGTAGTGTATGCCCTTCCTCATTCGCGGCATATCTATGCAGACACGAGAGAGCGCAGCTGGCACAAAGACCTCCGAACGTACTGCGAAACGAAGAGAATTGTCGGCAGCGCAGAGTGGCGGACTCACCTCCGGAGTGTCACAAACCAAGTCTTACTGTGCTGATCCGTACCAGTACACCCATGCTATTCCAGCGTTTGAGCATGCGGAGGAATCCCGGGGGCATGTTCGTTAATTGGAGAAGAAGCAGAGACGCGCGCGGAGATCCATTCAATTTGATCGAATCCGATCGTCGTGAGGTTTCTGCCCGGCGTGACCCGGGTTTCGCACCTTGGAATTCCGAGGCGCCGAAGTCGACGTAAGGCAGGCTACACTCGTCAACCCAACAAGCTCTTGCCCTGCCTATTTGGCGTATGCACTCGGGCTATACGCGGCCTTAGATGTCGCGCGATCTGGGCGGCGTCAAGCGCCCGCGGGTCAGCTACGACGATCCGTACCGCCAAGAAGGCGTAGGGCGACCTCGCGCAGGATTGACGGCGCCAGATCCACCTCCCGCGCCGCTCCAGGGCTTCGAGGTGGAGTCGTATACTAGGCCGGGCTATGCCTACCCGCAGAGGTCTCCGTACCGGGCCGAGTACGAGCTGTACGACCACGCCGACCGCCGGTTCTCGCATCCGTCGGCATCCGTTTCGCACGAGCAGCAGCAGCACTACGGTCACTATCCGCCGCCCGAACCTGCGTACCATGATGCGCGATATCCCTCGTCGAGCATCGAGTACGACTGGACCGAGTACGAGCAGGGACGGGCACAGTTGCCGCATCCGGTCTCGACTCGGCAGCAACAACACGCGCCGCTTCACTCGTTCCCCGTCCTGTCCAGCGCCGTGCACCACTCGAGGCCGCCGACAGCATCATATCCCCCCTCGTCCTGGGAGTACACGCCGCGGACCGCGCTGGCCGAGCCGCAGGCGTACTACTCCGCGGCGCCGCCGTCGCTTTCGGCCGAGTCCGTCGCGCATGATCCAGCGCGACCCGTCTACACCGAACCCTACCGCGCTTCTTCGCCGCCACATCACTACCATGCTCCACCACCCCCGCTGTATCCGCCACTCTACGCCGAGCCCGTTCCGACTCGGAGGGCGTCGTCCTTCGATGCGTACACGCAGGGGATGCGCCCTCCGCCGCTCATAGACGCGCCTGTACGGCACCACTTCTCGCACTACCCAACGGAATCTTTACCTGTATCGACGACGACGACGCCTGTGCCCAGCCGAACCGACTTGCAGCAGCAGCGGCATCAGCCTCTTCCCGTCGTCGAACACGTCGTCGTCGCCGCCGCCGCTCCGGTGGAGGAAGCACCGGCAGATCGAACTTTGGCGACGTTGCAGGCTGCTTCTCGTGAGCGCGACGCGCACCGCACGTCCGCCCCGATACTCGCTTTCAATCCGGCGCGCGAACCCTCGGCAACGGGCAAAAAGATCGTCGAATCGCCACACGGAGTTACGTACGCCGTCGCCGCTTCGGGCGAGAGCAAGGGCAAAGCCAAGAGCGCCGAGGTCATGGCGAATTGCTGGTCGTGCAAACTGCCTCGCGCGAAATGCATCATGCGCGGTTCGGACCTCGCGGGCTGGACTCCAAAGGTCAACTTTCAGTGCCTCGATTGCTTGCCCGTCCAAGAGACGCAAGCTGACCCGGCCGCGAGCGAGGCGCGCGACGAACGACTCGCAGCCCGCGCGTTTGAAGAATTCCAACAGCAGCCGACGACGACAAGCTGGACGGCCCCCTCGAGTCATACGTCGATGTCGCCACCCGCGGTCGTCACGCTCCACCACGAGCACGACCGCATCACGTTCCGCGACACTTTTTCAGGCGCAGTCGACGAGATCGTGCGCGCCCAGTCGACACCGCTCGGATCCGAACGCTCAATGCCTCTACAACCTCAAGACGAGGACTCGCGTGCGAGCGCAGGGCCCAGCGCCGTTACCGCCACTACCGCTGGCGACGACGAATCGTCCTATCCGACTTCTCGCCTCCTTCTGCCACCGGAGGAGACCGCGAAAGGGTTGTCGGCCTCGTTCAAGCGACAGGCCATGTGCTGCGACGTGTGCAGTCGCGTGATCGGCGCCGGCTCGGTCGAGAGCCTCACGCCCGACCCGGCGCCGAGCTTTACGATCGAGGTCATTTGCCGAACCTGTCTCGATCGGTATCGCGCTTGCTCAGACTGCGGAGGTGGTGGTGGTAGATTGACACCGGGACGATGGCGCTGCAAAGGTGCGCACACCTTTTCCGCCCGCGCGAGTGCTTTTGCTCCATGCGCACCTCACACGAGGCTGAACAAAACCGCGCGCGCAGAACTTTTCCCGGCAAACCGGCGGACGTGCACGCTCAGCCACGCTCGGAACCCTCCCCTTTCCGACATTGACTAGTATGTCCTCCGTCGACCCTTCAATTCCCCGTGGACAGCGTTTGACCATGTTCTTTGCTCTACAGCGATGTCCTCCGGATCACCGAGATTGACCCGGCCAAGATTGCGCAGCTCGACGAACGGCTCCGCAAGATCTACTACAACGTGCGGATGCGGATGCAGGCTCGACCCGAGATGCTCGAGCGCGGCGACGGACTCGCGACGACGTTTGCCCAAGTCGAAAAGCTCATCGTCGACGGCTGGACTCTGCTCCGCCCGCTCCTCACCGTCGACGTCGAACCGACTCGCGGATTGAGGCGCTATGTCGCACTGCAGACGAGTACGCCGCACAAACGACGGGCGAAACCCAAAGCGGGCGCGATCCCCAAGCCGGAACCGGTCACGCCCCAGATCGATCCGGTCGAGCGGGAAATCTCGGGCTTCTTGCTCCTCGAGCACGAACTCGCAACGGGAGCTGTCCACGTGGCTGTCACCATGCCCTGGGTGAGTTCCGTTCGCAGGCCCCTCGCTCCCTCCCTTTTGGCGCTTTCCCACGCCCTTTCCTCCGCGTTTGCTCTCACTCGATGCTGACTGACCCCCGCCGTCCGCGCCTCCTGCTACACAACAGGCAATCTCGGGCGACGCGTTCGATGCGACGACCATCTTGCTCGACGAGACGTTGAAACGTCTTCGCGTCGACTTGCTGCACGACAACCTGCTCCGGGCCGAACGCAGCGGCGGACTCGAGCCTCCCTTGCCGGACCCGACCTACTTGTGGGGCATCACGCCCTTCAAGGGCGATTCTCGCATGACGCAAAGTCTGACTCGTCGAGGCTTCCACTTTATCGAGGTGAGAGCGGCGGCGGCGGCGGCGGCGGCGGGCTTTGCCTTTCTGCGGAACCCTTGCAGTCCCGTAGACTCACCGTGATGTTCTTTCGACGCTTCGCAGGACCGCTTGCGCGAAGATCCCAACTTTGACCTGTCCATCTTTCCGCCTCAACGGACCATCCATGTTCCTAACGAATGTGAGTCTGGGCTGGGCTGGGCGCTTCTCCTCCTCCTTCTCCCCCGGGTTTGAACTCCACGAACCGAACTGACAGACGGGGTTTCCGGGGGTGCATGGCATGGCATGGACGACAGTCATGAGGTCGTTCCGCATCTTTCTCCGCGACGTGACCGAAGAGGATGGCAACCTCTCGTCGGAGCAGCAGCAGCAGCTGCCGGGAGGAGGAGGAGGAGGAATGTCCGTCGTCAAGGCTCGCTCGGCCACAGCTTCGGACGGTGGCTCTGCTGCTTCCTCGTCGACGAAACCTCCGCCAAAGAAACGCGCTCGCCACCTGAAGGCAACGCAACGTTGATACAGAACGCCACTTCTTGTCGATTGCGCCTCGCCGACCCTCTCTTCTCCGTGTTTCTTTTCCCTATACCTTTGCATAATCAAACCACTTTCATCGGGTCTCCTTTCCTCCTCCACCTTGATATACCCCCTCTTTCACTCACGTACGTATACACACAGACGACTCTGTTCGATCGATACCTATGACGAATAGCTTTGATCCTCTCTGGGTGATCTTTCCCTGAGATGGCGCTTGCCGTACCCCGTTTTACCTTGTTCCGTGGCGCGTCGTAAGGAAATAGAATTCATTGGTCTATCAATCCCATTCTCATGTTCATAACCGTCTCTTCGCTTTCGGTGTTGTCAACAAAGACGAGCAGGCGGGGAAGGCAACGAAGGCGATTTTCTTTGTTTTCAAAACCGTCATCGTCGTCTTCCGCATACTGATGGTACAACAAAGAGTTTCCCTCCGAAGACGGCCGCGGCCACCCTGTCTATGCGAAACCCTCGACGAGCGAGTCCTTCATGCCTGCGATGGCCGACTGGTCCTGTCCTCCGAGCTTGAACGCGCTGTCGATGACGCTGATCTCGGTCGCGGTCGTGTCCAGTCCGGTGAAAGCAGTCCAGTCTGCGTGCGAGCGGAGTCAGACTCAGTTCCTCTCTCTCTTGGTAAGAATGCTGCGCGGGAAACGCACCGTTGACGATGAGGCCTGCGCCGATGACGTCGCTTCCGCGGTTCACGGTTCCTGCCTGCCAAGGGAGGAGGGGAGTCAGCCGGTGTGTGTGCGCGCGCAGAAGAAAAGGGAGAGAGAGAGGACTGACGACGAGGGGGACCTGGAGCAGACTCGAGAGCTCGTCCTGGTCCTGGATGCTCGTCTTTGGGTGGACGAGCGCGCCCTGGTTGCTTATCCGGCAGTAACTCCCGACGAGGACGTTGTCGGCAATGGTCTGCCGGAAGACTTCGACCTTGAGGACGTCGGCAATGATCTCTTCGGTCTCGCGGTCAATGTCGGGGTGGACGAGGGCGACATAGTCGTTGCAGGCGATGATGTTGCCCAGTGCGGACAAGCGTTCCTCGATGCGCTGGATGGCGACTTGTTCGGGGAGGGCGTTCCGGATGTGTTGCAGTTCCTGGTCGGTGGTCGAGTTGGGGACGAGCAGGCCGTGGCGGTTGCCGGCGACGAGGCGGCCGATGATGCGGGTGCCGCCGATCGAGGTCTGGACGACGGGGATGACGTCTCCGAGTTCGGCTTCAAAGGTCGAGACAAAGTTGGCCGAGCCGGTGCTGGTCGACGTGAGGCAGTAGCTGTTGGTCAGCATGCCAAAGACACCGATCTGCGGGCGGGGCAGGGGCGTGCAAATCGTCAGTGTTTGCTTGGTCGTGCGTGCGTTGCGTGCACGGGGTGTCGTGATGCCCTACGTCTGACGAGTTTTCATAGCGGACACCTGCACAGAGTGGCGGTGAGTGAGTGAGTGAGCTGCACCGCATGAAAGAGAGGAGAGTGGTCGAGACGCACGGACGGCCATCGTAGCAGAGACTCTGTGGATTGGCGTGGGTATGTAGAGGGCGAAAGAGCTGGGTTCCTAAAGACACACGACTCTGTATGAGAGCAGACCACAAGCTGAGAACGAGACGACGACGACGACGAGCGCGAAGAAATTCTGTCGTTCAGCGTCAGCTCGTCGCGTCAAGTCGACTCGACCTTCGCCTCGAGTTAGTTACTCGAGTCATTCACACGCACGACACGATGAACGCAGCCAACATGAACCCCGCCACCGCCCAGGCCTTTGAAGGAATGATGCAGCAGAAGCAGGCGAGTCCCACTCTCCCTCGCTCGCTCGCTCCCTCCACCCTCGCTCACTTGCGCACCCTCCGCACACACACAGATGAAGGACTTTATGAGCCTCTACAGTAACCTCGTAGAGCGGTGTTTCCTCTCGTGCTGCCAGGACTTCACCTCAAAGGCCCTCTCGTCAAAGGAGGTCAGTCCCGCGCAACCTTGGCGGTGGTGGCCGGCCTCTCGCGCAGGAACCCTACCCAACGCTGACATGCGTGGTCACAGGAATCGTGCGTCATGAACTGCGCAGACAAGTTCCTCAAGCACTCGGAGCGGTCAGTTCGCCCTCCTCGGCAGTAAAGAACACAGAACCCTGACAACTGCCTCCGGCAACGCGCGCGCAGGGTCGGCCTCCGCTTCAGCGAACAGGTCAGTCTCTTTCAAGCTACTCCCCCACCCGTTCTCGCGCTGACACACCGTATCCCGTATCCCCCACCCGCCGCGAGCAGAACGCCGAGATGATGGTAAAACTGGCCCCCCTCTCCCTTTTTTCCCCCTCTGCGAAACTCCGATCAAGGAAAGGGTCTCTAATCGCTCTTCTACTATCGCAGGCCCGCGCTGGTCAGCGGTAAAACCATCGGCGTCCCGACCGAACGACGCACGCGGCGCGGCGAACGAAGCCGTCTTGTATCATAAAACCCCTCCTTTCTCCTTCCACGTCTCGCAGCTCTTCCTCTCCGCAAATATCGCAAAACAGTAACAGCAGTATGGCAGAGGTTCCCGGGAGTATGCTTGCGCGCCCGAAGAAGACCACGCTTCCTCTCTCTCTGCACGCTGATTTAGGCTGTTCAAAAACGACGCGGTTGCGGACTACGGTATTTCTGGAGGGGAGCTACAATACGATGCGATACTACCGGTATGAGTACCGACCGTCTGTACTTCTTCAAGAGTCTCGACTACATAGGGAACACCGGACGGAGGCAGCGAGGAACTCGCCGCGGTCGATCACTCCCGTTCGGCTTTTCCCGATTCTTCTCCACTCCCCTCTCCGCTCCCCGCGCCCAGGCTTCCCCGACCTCGGCACGCAATGAAGCGTGCTTCCGTCCGGCCGCCGCAAGATCGACTTCGCTGCCTCTGTCTGTTTTCTCGAGCTTCGGCCACGGCTGGCGGCAGCGCAGCCATGCCTCGGATCGTTGGCTCGCTTATTCGGGTCTCTTCTCGCCGGTTCTTTTGCTGCTCAGTCGCGTTCTCTCCGGGGCCGGGACTCGTGGGTGCTTGTTGATGAAAGAAAGACCGAAAAGCCACCCCGGAAACGAGCCAAGCGCTAACGTCTTTCCAAGCTGGAGTACTCTTGACCGTGATCGGAACTCCGCGTTCATCGATTTGATTCGAATCGAGTGGGTACGTACATGGCCCCCCATCTATTAACCTTCCAGAACGAGCTAGCTTACGATCGCCCCCATGTCTTGCCCCCATCCCCCAGAGAAAAGGGTAAGCGTTTTTTTTCCCTCTCCAAGCTCGCCCGCCTTTGCTTTTTCTCGCTCCGATTATTGAGCTTTTACACATTTACTCACAGTCCGTCACTCTCCAGGAACCGACCGTCGTGATGGCCGGCGACTCGACGAGGCAGGACAAGAAGAGGAGGAGGAGGGAGAGGAGGCAAAACAAGCGTCGGCAGAGCTCAAGCACCCCGCAACCCAACATTCCCACTAGGTCGCATCGTGCTCCTCCTTCTCCGACCACCGCCAGTGCCGCCGCTGCCCCCCTTCCGCCATCGCCCTCGCGTTCACGCTCTTCCGCCTCGACACCCACCCGGCAGCGACAACAGGATGGTCGCCGAGACCGAGACCGAGACGACCGCCCTGCCTCCGCCTGTGAAACGATCACGCTCCTCAGCTCGTCGGAGGAGGAGGAGGAGGAAAGCGAGGGAGGCGACGGCGCCGAGCCCGAGCTGATCGAACTACCTCCCGCGGCTCAACGACAACCTCCTCCTCCTCCTTCCCTTGCGTCGAGCTTTCACTCGCGTGTCGTGGCCGATGCTTCTACGAGACGACACCACCCTCCTCTTCCTCTTCTGTCGGCGCCGCGGCGGCGGCCACTCGACCGAACCGAGTCTGGGAGCAGCAACGACGACGACGAGGTGGTGGTGGTGGTGGCGCCGACGGCATTCTCGCGGCGGCAGGCAGGACCTTTGGCGGCTAAAACGGCAGCGCGATCTGCTCCGATTCGACGGGCTCTGCCGCCAAACTCGGTCAGTCGCCGGCTGTCTCTCTCTTTCTCTCTTTCCTTTTTGTGCTCGCTCGCTTGCTCGCTCGGGCCGGACGGTCGCGCTGATTTACTTCCTCCTTGTCCTCTGCACTGGAACAGCAGCAACATGGACTGGAGAAGGAGACGGGAGAGGGGAAGGGGAAAGAAAGGGAGGCAGCAGCAGCACCGACGCCGCGCAGGAATCCTCGCCGGCGACAAAGCGCGATGGCTGTGAGTCGGGTCGGGGCTCTCCTTGCCACGAATCTCCTTGTCTCGTCTCGAGCAGAGCATGGCGGAGCAGGCGGCAAGTTCGTTGACCCGCTTCGTCATCGTGTTCGCAGGTGCTGCAGTCGACGTCTGCGCCTTCTCCTCCGAGTTCAGACGGCTCGAGCTCCTCAGACGGTGACGGAGCTTCGTCTTCGCAAGTGTCGAGCGGCGAGGACGACGATTCCGATTTCCAGCTAGAAGAGAGCGACGACGACGAGTGCGGAGTCGGCGATTCTGGTGCTCAAGGAACGACCACTGTAAGCGCATTGTTTCCGTTCTCCCTCCTGCTCTCGCGCCCCCCCCGGTATTCTTCTGCATTTGGCGCGCGGGTATTCACCTGTCAGCTTTTCTTCTTCTTCCCCGCTTCGCAGCAAGAAACTACTCCGGACGCGAACCCGCGCAAGCGGCCAACGCGCAGATCGGTCACGAGAGGAGAGGTGCGACATGTTTCTGACCGCGGTCGGCGGCCTCGGCGGCGCAAAAGAATGCTCACACAACGCGAACCAACGCCGCAGCAGCCGGGCACGGTCGGAGCAGATGAAGATCAAGTCGAGTCGGATGCGTCCACGATCGTGCGTTCCCGCCGTTCAGAATGAGCGTGCCACGAGCGACAACTGACGATTTCATCGCTCTTGCAGGATCTAGCCGATTATTCGGAATACGACCCTACTTCGGATGCCGACGTCGACCGTTCGGTCGCTTATTCGAGCTCCGAGTCGGAACAGGAGAACGTACCTGATTCTGAACCGGAAGCGTGCGAGTCGGGCGAGGACGCGCCGCCGAGGGTGAGAGCCCGCTCCTTGCTCACACCAACACGTCGCAATCCAATTTGCTGATACCTCGGCGGTCTCGCTATTTCCCCTTCCTCCTTACAGAGACCCGGGCGACCCCGCAAACATCCGCCGCCGGTGGTAAGGAATAAACGCGTCAAATCTTCTTCCGACAAGCGATCGAGTCAGGGAAAGCAAAAATCCAGGAAGGGAAAAGAGCCAGCCGCAGTCCCGGTACCATCACCACCGAAAAAGGTACGCATGGATGCGGTCGAGAACAAGAAGTCATCTTTTCCGGTTAGCTGACTTTGCTACCACCATCCGCAGAAACGGGGCCGGCCGAGAAAGATCCGTCGGCTGGATCAACAAGCAGTCATCGCCGATCAAGCTGCGCCTGTGTGCGAGACCTCGTCGCAAACTCTTGTCAACTCGTCTCGCCAGACCGGAGGGGAGCGCACCGGCGCGCCTTCTTCCGCTCCAGACTATGTACGTTCTTGCTCCCTTTCGCTCGTCTCTTCATTCGCGCTTTTGACCATATACTTATTCTCTTACGAAACCCCTCCTCGTCACCCAAAAGGTCTGGACGGGTGATCCGACGCGCAACTGCTTCGTCTCGGCGCATCCGGACGAGCCCGAGAACCGCGCCATCTCGCGAGTCGAAGCGCAGCAAGCTGCAGACGATTCGAGCTACGCCCCGACTTCGGAACCGGACCAGCAGCACCAACTTTCGGAACTTGATCGAGTTCAAGTTCAAAAGGCGGATCAGTCGTCCGCTCGTCGCCGCACTGGTCGTGCAGTTCGTCGTTCTCCGCGACACGACCCGACTGCGCCGTCGCCGCCTCCCGTCGCCGGACCGTCTGGAACCCGTCAGTTCTATCGAAAGGAGGCGTCGTCACCGACCGGAAAGGCCGCTGCAGCCGCCGCCGCCACTCGCGTGCTAGAATCCGTTCTGCTTCCTGCACACGCGCCTCCTCCTCCTCCTCTGGTCTCTCACACTTCCCCGCACCGAGCGAGTCAAGGCAGAGCAGCTGCAGCAGCGCCCGTACTCGATTCAACTCGCGCCGACCCGCGTGCTTCTGACGCGGTTACTCTCGCGCGAGAGGAGGGGGACGTCCAGCCCGCCGCTGCTGCTGCGACCAAGAAGAGGAAACGGCAAAAGGTGAGCTTTCGGGATTTTCTGTCTGTGGCGGAGCGCGATCGCTCTGCTCGCTCGCTCGCTGACGCCGGATTGGATCGGTCGCCCCACTCATGCGCTTTTGCCTCTCTACTCGCAGTCGCAGTTGCAGAAGGAGCAGAAGGAGACGACGAAGAGGAAGCGCAAGACGAAAACACACAAGGACCAGAAGGCGCCGGGTGACGATGTCGATGGAGATTCCGCCGCTCGCAGAACGCGCAAGCGTGAGACCGCTCAGAAGGACGAATATGAAGAGGAGGAAGAGGACCAGCTCGATTCGGACTGATTCAATTCGCAGGGTCAAAAAATGATTCGCAATGAACTGGTTTCCAATCTCTCTCTCGCTCTCGAAGATGTGTCGATTTTGCTCGAGAGAAGGTTGTGGGCCAGTCACAAACAATGATGTGCATTGCGGGTGTGTGCTTTTGTCAAAAGACCCGGTAACCCCTCTTTTCAATCATCGCCTGCCCTTCCTCGCCCCGCCCCTGCGCATCCCCTTTGACTGACGATCCTCTTGCTGCTCCTTCTGCCTCGCGGCCGCGTTGGCAGTCCTCTTCCGTTCCGACTCGTACACCTGCCAATCGACGAGGATCCGGGTGTTCTTCTGGCCCCCGATCGCCTCAAACAGTTGCTCGACACTCGGTTCCGACTCGTCGTCAATCACGGATCGCAGAGTCGGTCGTCGCTTTGGCTCCCCCTCTTCCTTGTCCTTGTCCTTGTCGTCGTCGGAGGGGGATCCGTCGAGACGGTATTCTTGCGAGAGTTGCTCGACCAATCGAGGTTCGGCGCCTCCGAGGGCGGCGACTTCGTCGAGGAGGATCGAGTACATGAGGTTGACGCTGATCGGGTTGCCCGTCTCGAACGCGACGAGTTGCAGGCAGTTGAACAGGTTGCGAGCCGGTTCCGGGAGCACGATCGGGATAAAGTCGGGTGCGGTTCCCTCCTTGCTAGAGGAGGAGGAGGAGGGGTGGCCAGTGGTGGGGAAGAAGAGGAACGAAGGCGGCGAAGTGGCGGCGGGCCAGGCGGTCGGGGGCAGGGTTGTCAACGCCGCGAGGTGGAAGAGGAGGCTCTGTGGGGGTTGGAAGGGGGCGTCCGGGCGGGCGTGCAGGGTCGGGGCGATCGTGGCGCGCGTCGGCGAGGTGAGGTCGACGCCGCAGATCGGCTTGTGCACCTTGTAGTGTGAGACTTGGCACTCCCTGCGCGGCGGCGTGCGTGAGGGTTTAGTTTCCTTCCTCGGATCAGAATGACCCAGTTTATTTGACATGTCGTCTCAAAAGGGGCACCCCGAACGGACCTGGAGCAGTAATGGACGAGGCGGTTGGCGTTGGATTGGCACCGCGAACAGACGAGCATTTTCGTCGTCGTCGTCTCAGGGGTAGATGCATCATCTTTCTTCTTCTTCAAGTCGGACGCTGTGAGCGCGGGGGGGGCAGCTGTCAGCACCGCGGCGGAAGAAGAGAGAGGAGGGCCCGGGGACCGGGGACTGACCGTGTTTGCCGCACGCGGTGCAGGCCGGGTAGTCGAGAACGCTCATCTCTGGTTGATTTTTTCGCGTTGCCGAGCGTGTCTAGTTTTTTGCTCCGTGTCGCCGTTCGAGAGATGCACAGCGAGACGCGTCCAAGTGGGGGCGAGACGAGACGAGACGAGAAGCGACGAGCGTGTTTGAGCGCGAGGCTGGGCAGACCGATGAGCGTAGGATAGAATACGCGTGGACGTATGCGTATGCGTATGCACTCGAGCTAGAATAGATCCGAGAGTCGCTGTCCGGGTGAAAGAGGGGTTCACTTTGTATTCGAGAATTACAAAAGGAGGTGATTACAAGGGGGTTACAATTTGCGGCTCCAATCGAACTCGGCCTCGTCACCGTCATTGTCGCCGCCTGCTGTGCAGTGCAGTGTGTGCTATAGACAACCCCACTCCCGCCCCGCCCCGCCCCGCCCCGCCATGCCACCCGGGCCCGGACAGAACGCTCCGCTGGCGCAGTTGACGCCGCAGCAACTCGCGGCGCTCCAGGACCACATCCGCCAGACTCGCGCGACGACCGGACAGGAAGTCACGCCCGCCCTCATCCAGGCATGGATGCAGAGCAACGGAATCCCCACAGGCGGACACCAGCAGCCCCAACAACCTCAACAGCAGCCTCAGCCGCCGAGTCTCGATGCCATCCGTCAGTCCCCGTCCCCGTCTCTGGACGACTGTAGACCGCGCGTTGACAGACCTTGATGTGCACGCAGTCAACCACCTGTACCCGCCGCAGCTCGCCGGCAACCCGCCCGCCGCCCTCGCCCACCTCCAAAACGTCCTCTTCCCCGCCAACCAGGGCCACAAGCAGTCGCCCCTCTTGCAGCAGGTCATGCTCCTCGCCCAGAACGGCAGACTCTCGCCGGAACAGATGGGGATGCTCAAACAAGCAGTCGCGCTCAAGAACGGTGCCGCCCAGCAGCAGCAGAGTCAGTCGTCCTCCCTCCTCCCTCTCCGCGCACACGAATCAAACCCCCCGAGTTGACCGTGCCCGAGTGCAGATCAAGGGGTTCAACAGCAGCAACAGTATCAAGGAACGCCACAGCAGCAGCAGCAGCAGCAGATGAACCAGCAGCAGCAGCAGCAGCAAGCCCGCGCCGCCGCCGCCCCGTCTTCCTCGACCAACGAGCAAAACGCGACCCAGGCCGTCCAGCAACTGCGGAACCGCGTCCAGCACATCGAGACGTTGCTCGCGCGACCCGACATCAACGACGAGCAACGGCAAAAGATGCAGAACGAGCTCGACAACGCCCGCGCCAACCTCGCCCGCGTCATCAAGATGCTCATCGCTGCGCAGGCGCAACAACAAGCTCAAGCCGCTCAAGCCCAGGCTCAGCAGCAGCAACAAGTCGGAGCGGGATCGACCGGCCAGCAGCAGCAGCAGCAGCAGCAGCAGCAGCAACCGCAGCTCAACATGGCCAACTTGCAAGAAGCGCAGCGGCAGGCGATGGAACGGAAAGCGCGCGAGATCCAGGCCGCGCAGTTGCAAGCAGCTCAAGCGGCGGCAGCGCAACAGAACGGTGGCACCCCGCAGCAACAACATTACCGGACGGCGAGTCCGGCCTCGTACCCCGGTCAACTTCTCCCGCCGCCGCCGCAGTCTGGTCCGGGTGGTGGTGGTCAAGCCGGCGGTGCGGGGGGCAACGGCGGCGGCGGGATGCGACAATCCCCTTCGATGGGGGGGATGGGGGGTGGCGGTAACCTCCCCGCGCTTCAGGCGAGCGTCGCCGCCGCGACGACGAAACCTCTCCCGGCTCCGCAAGATCCCGCCCTCGCCGCGATCGCCGCCGCCGCCGCCGCGGGCAAGAAATTGACCAAGAAGCAGCAGGCCGATTTGGAAGCGTATCAGGCTCAGGCGCAGGCTCAGGCGCAAGCTCAAGTGCAGGCGTTGGCGCAGGCTCAGAGGGTCGCTCAAGCTCAAGCGGTCGCGGCGGCTCAACAACAACAACAACAACAGCAACATCAGCAACAACAAGTGGGAAAAGTCTCGTCGTCCAACTTTGTCACCGGTCTCGCCGCGTCTTCCTCCTCCTCCTCGTCGGCGGGCATGTCGATCCCTGGAACCTTGTCCGTCCAACCTCCGTCGGCCGAGCCGTTCCCGCCGCCGAGACCGACCTTGAGCGGCGGGCTGGCCAACAACCCTTCGATTTCGACGCCGGCGATCACGAGGCCGCCGACAACGTCGGCGGGAACGGACGGGTTGTTCGGTGCTGGTGGTGGGATGATTGGCGGTGAAGCAGGCCCGAATGGAGCAGGTGGTGGTGGTGGTCCGGGTGCAGTAGCAGGCGGGGCGGGAACGAGTGGCGCGGCTGGGGCAGCTGGGACGATGGGTGCGGCGGCGGCGGCAGGAGCAGGAGCAGGAGCAGGAGCTGGAGCCGGAACGAATGTCGTTGCCGCGATCGGGGGCAAGGCGGACGCGATCCCGGGCAAGGAGCTGAGACCCGATGACTCGAAAGGCAGGACGGTCAATAAGCGCAAGATTCGGGAATTGGTCGAGGCGGTGGATCCGCAGGAACGATTGACGGACGAGGTCGAGGATGTGAGTCTTTCTTGCCCTTCGCCCCCTTTCCCTTTTTCCCTCTTCGCGCACCCTGTGCACTCTCTCTCTTTCTCCCGGGTTGTCGGCGCGGCGGTGTTTCGAGTTTCTCGAGAGAAGGAGCGACGACGACGGGTGCTGACTGTTTGTTGCTTCATGTTCTGCGACAACGCACGGACGCACGCAACAGCTCTTGCTCGAGATCTGCGACGAATTCATCGACTCGGTCACCCGCTTTGGTTGCCAACTCGCCAAACATCGAAAGTCGGACCGACTCGAAGTCAAGGACCTCGCACTCCACCTCGGTTCGTTTTTTTGTTTTGGTTCTTTCGTCGACGCTCGTTCCCCCCCCCCATTACTCTCTCTCTCTCTCTTTCGCCGACCATTGCTGACCCGCTGTAATTGGTTCGCAGAACGCTCTTACAACATTCGCGTGCCGGGCTTTTCAGGGGATGAGGCCAAAGTCTCTGGGACGAGGCGGGTCAATATCCCGCCCGGACATGCGGCGAGGCTCGCGGCTATCCGCGAAGGTGGGAGGAGGCGTTGACGATACATACCACTCAGCAGCCTCCCTCGACGAGGTCTCGTTTTCTCTCTCTCCCTCGCGCGCACGCGCGTCCGCGCACCCTCGTATTCAAAACCTCGCGCACATCCTTTCCCCTCCTGCACTGGCTTGCATTGTTGTTTTCCTTCCCACAGCCAAGGCAAGGATTCGGTTCGTCGACGCGAGAGAGAGAGAGAGGGCGAGAGAGCGCGCAGAAAGGCGAACAGGATCGAGAAAGAAGAAAGACCTGGAGACAAGCAAGCGAGTTCGCGATTTTCGGAAGAGTCTGTTCCGCGACTTGCGAGACGGACGGCTCCCGCAAAAGAAAGCGAATGGCAGTGAGCCGGACCAGATTGAAGGGGGGACGATAAGCAAGTATGCAAGACAGGACAATGGGCGCTGCAAATGAGAAATGATCGGAGTGCGGCGTCGTTGTGGGCGCCGACTCCCCTTTACGCTTCGCCAGCAGCGACGTCCGCGCCGTCCGCCGCCTTTTCATCCTTCGACTCTCCGTTCTCCATCGTGGCATCAACTTCAGCGGCGTCGCCGTTGGGCTTGGCTGCTTTTTCCTCTCCCTTCTCTTCCTTCTTCTCCTCCTCCTTCTGCTCAGCGGCGGCGGCGGCGGCGGCTTCGGCGGCAGCTTTGCGTTGCTGCTCCCGTTCGGCCGCCTTGGCTTTGTACTCGCGGTCGATCCCGACGAGGACGGAGTGCTGACCTCCCGTCTCGGCCCGGAGCACGCGCACGTTGCTCAACGCCGTGTTGAGGATCCTCGTCGGCGTCTCGACTTCCTCCTCGTCCCCGTGACCGAGTTGACTTGAAGGTCCGACCCCCCACGAGTAGACGTACCCGCGCGCCGAGACGGCAAAGTTGTGACGCGTGCCCGCTGCGATCTGAACAATCTTGGTCTCCTCGGTCGAGACGTCGTCGTCATCTTCGAGGTCGTCGGCGCGGGCATCTTTTTGCCACGCTTTGGGTTCTTTGGGGAAGGCGAGTCGGGTCGGGAGGGGGACATAGTCGTTCGGGAGGGGGATGGCGCGCGCGGCATTCTCGGCGGCGACGAGGGCCACTTCTTGCTCCGAGAGGGTCCTGCTGCCATCCTCGTTCGTCGCCGTGATGACCTGTCCATCCTCGCCACCGTGCATGCTCGCCAACTCGTGCTTCTCCCGCTCGGCGCGCGCCGCTTTCGCTTCGTCCTTGCGCTCCCGCGAAGCGACCATCTCGGGGTGATCGTCTCCGAGTCCGATCTCGTGACCGTCCGAACGACCACAGACGTACACGTCCCCGTTCGAGAGGAGGAACAAAGTGTGGTGAGCTCCTCCGCAGATCTCGACGACGCGGGCGCCTCCGGGGAGGTTCGACGGCGACAAGGTTGCGACGCGGGTCGGGGTCGAGATGACTTCTTCCCAACCGCCGTCGTCCTCGTCGACGCCGGTTTGGTGGAACGAGTTGAGCCCCCATGCAAAGACTTGACCGTCCTTGTCGACCGCGAACGAGTGGTACGAGCCCGTGCCGACGAGCACAATGTTCTTGAGCGCGAGTCGCTCCGGCGTCAGACCGTGCTCCTTGTGGCCTGTTGTTGACGGGGAGAGGAGGGAAAAAAGCCGTGGGGTCGGGGTCAAAAACTCGCCATTCCGGTTTTTCTCTTCGGTGTGTCGCACGTGCGCGCACGTGTGCGCGCGAGAGAAGAGAGGGAGGGAGAGAGGGGGTGGGACTTGCGCGAGATGATCTTGCGACCGAGTTGGCTCTGCTCGCCGTTCCCGCAGGCAAACACCATCCCGGTACTCGTCAAGGCGAGGAAATGGTCGTCGCCACACGCGACTTGGACGATCGTATGCTTGTCGACGTTGCGGAGCGCTTGCGGCACGAGTTGCGTCTTGGACGAACCGGCGCTGCCGTCAAAGCCGAGTAGACCTTCTGCGGCCTACCATATCACTCGCCGTAAAAAACCGCAAGGTGTCAGTCAGTTGCCTCTTGTCCTCGGTCGGCAGCAAAATGGATTGTGATAAGAAAAGGAGGAGGAGGAGGAGACGCCAACAAGACGGGCGAGACGAGAAAAAAAAGCGAACTCACGCGGAAAGAACCCCACGCGCGCAGTTCGCCGCGGTCACTGATGGCGAGCGAGACGCTGTCGCCGGCGGCGACGCGGACGGCTCGGAACGGTTCGCCGCCGGCGTCGTCGTCGAGGTGCTCGACCTGCATCGGGGTCGCTTCGAGCTCCTCGGACGTGACGCCCGGCTTGTTGGTGACGCGACCGAGCGCGGCGTTGTCGTTGATCCTGTGGGGGTGGGCATGAACGAGTCCCGTCAGCTCAGCGAGCGAGGGGGGGGGGGGGGACCAAAAGACGGGGCAAGAGAAGACAACGTACCCCCAGGACCAGACTTTTCCTTGTCCGTCGATGGCCAAGGTGTGCATGCCACCGCAGACGAGGTCGGCTACGCCCCCTTCCCAACCGAGTTGGCGGCGCATGACCTTGTCGGCAAACCCGATGTGTTTCCTCGGTCGCTTGATCTCGTCCAACGCCTTGGGGTCGTCGACGCCGAGCCCGTTCTGACCCATGTCGCCCGTCCCAAAGACAAAGATGGTGCGAGGGGCTTCGGTCGGGGTCGGGAGGGGCTCGGGTTCGGCGGAGGAGGAGGGGAGGGTGAAGAGCGAGTGGGAGGGGAAGAGGGAAAAGAGGGTCGGGAGGGGGTTCAAACCCGTGATGGGAGCGCGGCGAGGTTTCGGCTTGATCTCGCGGGTACCCTTGGCCTTCTTGGTGACGGCTTTCGGTTTCCCCTCGGCGCCAGCTGCGACGACCACCTTTTTGCTGCCGCCGTGCTTGTTGCCTGCTGCAGCCGCTGCCACCGACGACCGAGCCTTGCGCTTGCGCCCAGTTTGCTCCTGCTGCTGCTCTTGGTCGTCGTCCGAGTCTGACTCTTGCTCTGACAAGTCCGAGTCCGAGTCCTCCGCAGCGGCCTTGTTCTTCTTCTTGTTTGGGACGACGGGGTTCTTGGGAGCGGATCTCGGCGGGGGGACAATAGACGCGCGCGAGGATCGACGGCGAGCGGGTTGCTCGTCGGTGGCGGTCTTGGTAGCTGCCATGCTCGAGCCTGAGTGTGTATGTGTGTGTGTGTATGTGCGGGCGGGTGTAGGGCGGTGAGGTGCGGTGAGGGTCAGTTGCGCGTCGAGTGTTTGGCTCGGTCCAGAGGGGTTGCGGGAAAGGGACTTGCGGCGGGGTGCCATACTGTCGTTACTCTTTGCTATCGACTAGACTCGCCAAGAGTTTCACTTTAGCGTCCGAAAGAAAGAGAGACACGCCGGGACGACGACGACGACGCGACGCGACTCTGTGCTCCCGCTCTCCTGCAACCCACGCAGCGCCGCCATGAAGGCCAAGGTGATCGAGATCAGGTGGAACGACAAGCAGTCAGTCCCCCCCTCTCAGCTAGTCCCTCTTGGAACCGCGCCCTGAGAGCTAGATGCCCCCGCAGACCGATCTACTCGACCGACTTTCACTCGCTCGCGCCGACCGAACACCACCCGAAAGCCACAGCGTGGAGGCTCGCCACGTGCGGCGCAGACAACAAGATCCGCCTCTGGCTCGTCTACCCCGCCGACCCCCGGGTCGAGTACCTCGCAACCTTGAGCCAGCACCAAGGCGTCGTCAACTGCGTCCGCTTCTCCCCGCAAGGCGACGCCCTCGCTTCCGCCGGAGATGACGGCAACATCCTCATCTGGGTCCCCGGCCAAGGGACCAAGAGCTTTGGCGACGCGCAGCAAGCCGCCGAAGACCTCGCGTTCGAAAAGGAGAGTTGGCGCGTCAAGGGCATGATCAGGAGCCTCTCGGGCAAAGAGATCTACGACCTCGCGTGGTCCCCCTCGGGCAATCGCATCCTCGCCGGCAGCGTAGACCACACCGCCACCATCTACGACGTCGCCTCCTGCTCCCCCTTGTACCGCCTCGCCGAACACACCAACTATGTCCAGGGGGTCGCGTGGGACCCCCGCGGTGGCTACATTGCCACGCAGAGTAGCGACCGCACCATGCACGTCTACAGCGTCGACGAGGCCCAGAACGGCGCCGTCGAGGTCCACCCCGTGGGCAAAAACTCGAGGATGCAGGTCCTCCTCCTCCCGCCGACGGCGGCGGCGAGTGGTGACGCTCCAAAAAAGACGAGGACGCGGAAACCGAGCGATCCGACGGCGGCGGCGGCGGCGGAAGGAGGCGGCGTCGGCTCGACGTCGTCGGCGGCGTCGGTGTCGGCAAAGGACCACCTCGCCCTGTCGCCCACCACCACTACTTTCCGCCCTCCCATCCTCCCGCGCAGTCACTCGACCCGCTCAGAAGCGTCATCCGACCATTCCTCTTCGGCTTCGTACTCGCACCAGCAGCCCGGCACGAGCGGCAAAGGAGGAGGAGGAGACGGCGAAGAGGAAGAAGTCACGACGGCGATGGACCCGCCGTCCGGAATCCCGCACCATCCCCCTCCGCCAGTGCCTCCTTCGCCGACGTCGTCGTTGCAGCAGCTTTCAGGTTCGCACGCCCGTTCGAGCTCGGCGGGTTCGCATTCGAGGAGGTCGTCCGTCTCGGGTCCTCCTTCGGCGGGTGGTCCCTCGTTTCGCTCGTCTCAATCGCCGAGGCTCGCGCCTCGTCTCCCCCCGACTCCGAATCAACCACTCCTCCTCCGGTCACCTTCGCCAGCAGCTCCTCCTCTCCCCGCCGTCATGCCACCTCCTCCGTCGTCGCCCAAAATCTCGCCGTCGCCGACGGTTCAGGTCCCGCCGCCAACTTTTTTCCCGCCGCAAGACGCCAACCCCTCTTCTTCACTTCTCCCGTCCGGCGTCGGACTCGGTATCGCAGCCGAGAACAACAACCTGCAGCAGCAGCAGCAGCGCGTCGAGTCGGTCAAGCTCTACAGCGACGCCAACTCGACGCACTTTTTCCGCCGACTCGCGTGGTCGCCGGATGGAGCTCTCCTCCTCACTCCGGCCGGATTATGGGAAGACCCGTACTACGCCGCCAACGCCGCCTCTTCTTCTTCTTCGCACGCTCCCCCTCTCCCCTCCTCCTCCTCCTCCTCGACCGCCGCCGACTACAACAGCTCGTCGTCTGAACCGAAACCGACCGTGTACATCTACTCGCGGAACAATATCGCGCGGCCGCCGATCGCGCACTTGCCCGGGCATCGGACGACGAGCCTCGGGATCCGCTTCTGTCCCGTCTTTTGGGAGTTGCGCGATCCTCCTCCTCCTCCTCCTCCGACGGCGACGGCGGTCAACTCTCGTGCTGGTGGTTCGCGTGGACGTGGACGGCGGCGGCGGCAGAAGAGCGAGGGCGAGGGCGAGGGCGAAAGCGAGATGGACGAGGAGGACGAGGAGGACGAAGGTGGTGGTGGTGGTGGTGTCGCTGTTGTTGTCGACGAGGAAGAGGAGGAGAACGCGGTGAGCGTCCAGCTCAGCACGGACGGTGTCGACGTGCCGCTCTCGCTCCCGAGGACGACTTCTTCTACGGGTGCTGGCAGCGGCGGGGACGGCGGTGACAAGGCGAGAAAAGAGGGGGAGGAGAAGGAGGGAAAGGGCAAGGAGGTCGCTCCTCGCGTCGTCGAGCGCGACGAGGTGGAGGAGCAGGACGGCGACAAAGAGGCGTCGCGCTCGCGCTCGGAACAACAACAACAACAACCACGAGCTCGAAGTCGCAACAACGCGCCGCCGCCGCCGCCGCCGAGGAGCTTGTTCGACTTGCCGTACCGGATGGTGTACGCCGTGGCGACGCTCGAGTCGGTCTACTTGTACGACACGCAGCAAGCGGGTCCGTTGGCCATGTTTGGCAACCTGCACTATGCGCCGTTCACCGACTTGACCTGGTGAGTTTTTTCCTTCCATTTTAGCTCTCGCTCTCTCTCGCCGGCCTCCTGTCCTTTCGTTCCCCCCCTCTTTCGTCGCCCACTTCTTCTTCTTTCTCTGCCCTCGCCCTCTCGCCGCCGCCGCCGCCGCCGCGGTTGCTTCTTTTTTTCTTCTCCGCCGCTCGCTCGCTCCCTTTCGCCGCCACGCCTGATGTGTTGTGCGTTTTTCTGCGTACGACATGCTGACTCCTCTTTCGGTCTCTCTCCAACATTGCGCAGGTCTCCGGATGGTCAGACTCTTGTGGTCTCGTCGCAAGACGGGTACTGCTCCGTCATCGCGTTCGAGCCCGGCGAACTCGGTACGCCGTTCGAGGACGACGGCACGCTCGAATTCCCGCTCCCAAAGTTTGCCTCCGCCGCCGCCGCCGCCGACGCGCCGCCGAGTACGTCGGCCTCCTTGACCGCACCGGATGCGTCGGGTGCAGCAGTCGCCGCGGGGACGGGAACGGGCGCTCCGCCCCCGCTACCTTGGAGCGCCGCCGCCGCCGCCGTCAAGTCCGACAGTGCCTCGATGGGGGGAGTGCTCGCGCCGCAGGTGGGAGACAAGCGTACGGCGGAGA
The DNA here is from genome assembly GCA_023628275.1 of Rhodotorula sp. M30-05A-2. Classification (NCBI taxonomy): domain Eukaryota; kingdom Fungi; phylum Basidiomycota; class Microbotryomycetes; order Sporidiobolales; family Sporidiobolaceae; genus Rhodotorula; species Rhodotorula sp. M30-05A-2. The sequence goes on along the minus strand of JAMALC010000244.1, from coordinate 993 downwards.
GCATGACGGCCGAGACGCGTGAGGCAGGCGGCAGCATTGGTGGTGGCGAACCGAGCGCGGCGGGTGTCAGTGAGGGGGGAGGAGAACCGCAGCCGAAAAGGGTCAAGAAGCGCGTCGCCCCGACGCTGGTCAAGCCGCTGTCGTAGTGGACGATTTCGGTCTCGCTGCTTTCCTCCGTATTTGCATTTTCGCTTGCTTTCAACCTTTTGTGCCGGGTCCGAATCCGACTTCATTTGAGAGGAAAGGGCGGTCGCATCCGATCGCAAGCAGCAGCTGCAGAGTGAGCTTATGAGTTTTTTTTTAGAATACATAGTCACCCGCCTGTGCCACGGACTGAACTACCGTGCTTGCATACGGGAGAGAGCTGATAAGGCCCTTTCGAAGGGTGTATAGCCAAGGTAGAGACAGTTTGTAGGGGGGCATAGCGGTCAAGGGTCTGATCACAGACCTCTTAGGAATAGGCCATTAGAGTACGCCATATTGCAAAGGATCATGCCCTGAGCGTATTCTGATTAGGAAAAGGTTGTAATCGCTGCAGGGAGATACAATTCCGTTTCGGAAAGTATGTTCGCATTAACGAGTTGGTATTGAGCTTTTGGAACCTTCCGACAGCTCCCGGGGGAATACGAAAAATGGCAATAGAAAGATTGCAACTCTGGTAATGCAGCGGAGCACCCTACGGACCTCTGATCGTGTCCAAGACCTCATAGATACCCAGAGCACATGTAAGTAGGCTCAAACAGGCGGAAATAACCTGTACAGATGCGCTCTTGTATGCCGGCAGCGAACCCGCGTTTAGCCATCGGAGCGGGCGGCACACGAGGGGAGGCTGAATATGGGGAATTGGAAAGACGGTATCCTTGGATTACAACTTGCAGGCATCAGAATCTCAGATATGTTTCTTGATACTAGCCTTTGTCCCCTCTGGTGCAGGGATGTGTGTGAGGGGTTGAGGGAGTGGTGTGTGCTGTCCAAGTTGAAGAACGGCAAGGG
>JAMALC010000243.1:0-27527 GCA_023628275.1 Rhodotorula sp. M30-05A-2 | reverse complement strand
CCAAACGACTTGAGCAGTTCCATGACCTGCTCGTCGTTGAGGTAACTCGGCAACCCGCCGACAAAGATCTTGTTGACCGTGTCGGGCACGTTGGTGCTGACGACGCCAGGCACGTACGGCGCAATCTCGTTCGGGTCGGCGCCGACATAGTCCTTTGGTCGGCGGATCTTGAGAGCCGAGTTGAGGAACACGATTCCGTCAAAGCCGAGGGCGTTGGTGCACTCTTCGGCGTTGCGGAACTTGTTTAGGGTAAGGTGGGTCAGAAGTTGGAACGACGGGGCGGGCGGACGGAAAGGGGGACGGGGCTCACCTCGACAAAGGCATAGTTCTTTTCGTAGCTCAAGTGAACCGAGATGACGGGCTGGTCGCCCTTGAGTCCGAGTCCCTTCAAGTCCTCCGAGAGGTGCCCGTCCGAGAGCAAGTTGTTCTCTGCCATTTTGGTATTGAAGAACTGGCGAATACTCTCCTCGGTCGCGTCCATGCCGACGTTGCCGACGTACAAGCGCCGAGACTGGCGAGCTTGGGAACCGATGGGGGCACCGGGGCCGACGGCGCCAAAGACGGGAGGGCGGTAAAACATGGGTTGGTTCTCGCCGAGTTCGACGCCGGGAGGCAGGTACGGCTTGGTCTGACCCGGGAGGTTGAACATGCCTGCGTGGGGGGGAGCGGAATCGCCAATCAGGTCCTGGACAAGGGAGGAGCGCCTTGAAGGGAATACTGACCGGTCATCTTGGCCTGGATGGTGGTGTAGGTCTCAAAGCCTGGCGGCTTGACGTCCCACGCCGTGAACGGTCTCTTGCGCTTGCTGATGGGGATCGTGTCTTCCGGAGTCGGACTGCGACGACTGTCGCGCTCGTCGTAGACACCAAAGCCTTCAAACGTCGGGCCTCCGCGTCCGCGCCTCGAGCCGGGAGGACCTCCTCCTCCTCCTCCTCCGCGGGGAGGCGAGTAGCCCCGACGAGGAGGACCGCGACCGTAGCCTCCGCGCCGGTCGTCGTGGTAATCCCTCGGCGGAGGAGGGCGGTCGTAGCCGCCCCCTCCGCGGTAGTCGTCTTCGTAACCGCCCCTGGCGCCTCCTCTCCTGTCATCGCGCGAGTCATACTCACCGCCGCGATTGCGCCTGGAGCTACTTCCACCGTCATAGTCCCTCCTGGACGAAGAGCGGTGGCCACCCCCGCCGTCCGGAGAACGAGACCGACGGCGGTAGTCACGGTCGCGGTCACGTTCACGGTCTCGGCGGTCGCGGTGGTCGCGGTCTCGGTCGCGGTCACGGTGGTCTCGGCTATGGTCGCGGTCGCGGTCACGGTCACGGTCTCTGGAATAGGCGTCCCTGTGGCTGCTGCTCCTGTGAGAGGGCAGGTCGTCTGCAACGCGGTCGAGGAAGCTGTCGGCTGCACCTGCTCACACGGTGCGGGTCCACGGGGTAAGCTGGGACAGGCACTTGCAGGCAGTCACTCGTGGGTAAAGACTCACCTGGGTCGGCCATCTCTGCACGCACGGTTCGCGAGGAGAGAGGAGAGGAGCGGAGCGGAGAGAGAGAGACAAAAAAGAGTAATGCGAGCATTTGTAATGTCGATTACAATTCGGGTTGAATTCAGCAGACGACGAGGTCGCTCAACTTTGTGCCGCCTTGCATAGCGAGTGTGAGAGCATGGCGCGGTTCGGTCTCGATTCGGACACGGATTCGTCAGACGCAGAGTCGCACTCGCACCCGCACTCGCAGTCGCCCAGCGCTGCGTCGTCGTCGTCGTCTTCGTCGCCGCTCACCGAGAATCGCAAATCTCGTCACCTCGACAACGACGACGACGACGAGTACAGCCAAGAGGAAGAAGAAGCTCCGCCGAGGCAGAGCCTGTACGATGATGAGGAGCACAGCCAGGAGGAACAGGACTCGGACGACGACGACGACGACTCGATCATGACCTCGTCTCGTGCAGCAGCGTCTAGCGTGTCCCCGAGACCTCGCCAGCGACAGTTGGGATCAGCCGCTCCGCCGAGGTGGTCCACCGCCGCAGTCAACCCGAAACTGGCCAGGACCGCCGTCATGCAGGCTAGCTTGTTCGGGCCCTCACCTGCAGATCAACCCTTCTTGCGCAACGACGACGACGACGACCACGGGGAGGAGGAGCAGGAGAAGGACAGCTTGATGCGGCTCGGCGGCGCGACAACCAGCCGGTCCAACCGAAATCCCGCACTCGACAACAGGCGCACCTCGACGACGCCTCCCCCGGCTCGAGAGCAGCAGCAGCAGCAGCAGCGCCCGCTCCGCCCCTTCACTCTCGTCCCCCTCGCCGACTCGTGCGCCAACAACCACGAAGGCTCCCTCGTCGACGCGTCGCTCGCCCTCGGTCGCAGCTACCGCGTCGCGTTCGGCCCTCGGGGCGAGGTCGTCTCGCTCCGGGGCGCCTACCAAAACAACAACAACAAGTCCGAATCGTCGTCGTCCGTGCAAGCTGGCAAGTTGCACGTTGATCGGATACAACTCGTCGTAACGGGCGGCGGCGACGATGAACGCGCGAAACGAGACGCGGTCCGGTTGCTCCGACTCCAGCTCGCCAAGACCGACATTTACGAACCGGGTCACCCGTCGGCGGGGGCCGCTCCTCAGGCCGTCCCTTCCGGTTCGCTTCGCTTCCACGACTTTGCCAACCTCTTCCAGAGCGAACAGGGAGCAGGGTCTTTGGACAGTGCTGCTGCTGCTGCTGCGAAGAACGACCAAGAGGCGCGCCTGTTCCGGTTGGGCGCGTGCTTGTTCGACGAGATTGCCGACCTTGCACTCGACCAGGTCGTCGATCCGGCCAGTCGCCCTTACGTCGAAGCGATCCGGAGACGTCGACTCATCTCGGCTTGGTTCGAAGACGCCGCCTCGTCCTCCGTCGAAGCCGACCTCCACCCCCTGCCAGAGGCCTCGCCCGCCTCTCCCGCCGCGTCCGCGAAACGGATCTTTGCCCTCTTGTCGGGGCACCAAATCTCGGCCGCGTGCGAGACCGCGATCGAATCGAGCAACCTCCGACTCGCGACCATCCTCGCCCAACTCGGTCCGGACGCGCTCGCGACGGACGATACCGTCCGCGCGGACGTGGCCCTCCAACTCGAAAAGTGGCGAGAGTACCACGTCGATACTTTTGTCGACGACGCGTACCGCAAGATTCTCGAACTCGTCAGTGGCAATTTGGGTGTCAGTCCCGGACGGGAGGATCTCGACCCCAAGGGGGACGGCGTCGACGAGCTCCATGTCCTCGAGGGACTCGAGTGGAAACGGGCGCTCGCTGCGGGGGTTTGGTACGCCGTGCCTCGGGCGACGGGCGCGGCTGTCGCGGGAGCCGATGCTGGACTCGCCGAGGTCGTCGACCGGTACGAGCGAGCGTACCGCGCCGACCCGCGCGTGGCGGCACCGACGCCAGACTACCTCCTCTCGTCGTCATCCGAGGCGACCGAATCGCGACCCTGGCCGCCACCTCTCTCCTCATCTTCGAGCGATGCCCCTCTCGACCCGGCCTTCCACCTCCTCAAGCTGTTCACCTCGCCGACTCATCCGCTCGAGGCCGCCCTCGAACCTCGCAATTTCGGTCCGAGCCCGCTCGACTACCGCCTCCCGTGGCACCTCTATATGCTCATCTCGCGAGTCCTCCAACGTCGGGATTGGGAAGACCGGATGGAACTTCCCGAGGAGGGTGGTGGCGGTGACTCCACGAGCGAGGACGAAGACGAGGCGATGGCCGGCGGCGGTGGACGCGTCGAGGGGGGAGACGGGTCGGTACTCACGCTCGAAGGGAACAGCGTCACGGCCGATCGGGTCACCGAGGCTTATGCGATGCAGCTCGAGGCGCAAGGGGAATGGCACTGGGCCGCGTTCGTCTTGCTGCATATCGAGCTTCCGGACCGGTGCGTTTTCTTTTCCCTGACTTCTTGAGGTCTCGTGTGCTCGGTGTCGGCCGCGAAAGGGCGACCGTCGGGGATGAGTCCCTCAAAAAGGTAAGAGGACTCTGACCACTGCTCTTTTGGCTCTCGGACGCAGGCGCATCAAGTCGATTCGCGAACTGTTGGCTCGCCACGTCGACGAACTCGAGCGTGCGGCGAACGGAAAGGACGAGTACGAGGCAGGCCAAGGCGGTGGAGTGCCGACGGGGGACGAACCGCTCGGACCGGGGCAAAAGGTCGAGTTCCTGATCGAGACGCTCAAGATTCCGGTCCTCTGGATCTTCTCGGCGAGGGTGCGTCCTTCCGTCTCTTGCCTTTGACTCTCACCAACTCTGGTTCGGGAACGATACTGGGACTAAATCTACCGGCGTGCGTGCAGGCGGACTACCACCTCGCCTCTCCGCAACACCTCTTCCGAGCCTACACGCTCCTCCTCGCCGCTCAGCGCGCCGCGGAAGCCCACCGCATCGCCGCCGAGGACCTCGTCCCTGAAGCCCTCGTCCGCGGCGACTACCCCCTCGTACGACAGTTGCTCGAACCGTTCCTCCTCTCGTCGTCTTTGTCGCCCGAGCCCGAACCTGCTCCCGCCGCCGGCGAGCCGAGCCTGGACGGTTTCGTCTCGGGATGGAAACAAGGAGGCGGGCAGACGTACCTCCTCTTCCTGACGCAGCCGGACTACCCGCACTTGCTCGCGAGGGCGATGCAGGCCGTGCAGGCGTTGTCGAAGCGCGTCAAGGAGTCGAGCCGCCTCCGGAGCAAGAAGCTGCTCCGGCTCGCGATCGCAGAGATGGAAGGTCGTTTGACCGTGCTGGCAAAGGCCAACACGGCGTCCAAGGTGAGTCCACCCGATACGCATACGCTTTCAGGCCGTTCTCTCAACGTCTCTCGGGGAATGTGCTCACATGGTATCACAATCCACACAGGCTCTCGAGCGAACCCAGCCGTCTCTACTCACTGCATCGGACCGGGCCGTCTGGATCCAGGGAGCGAACCAGGCATTCTGGCAGAACGCCGTCGGAGCAGCAGCAGCACCTATCCGTGCTGCGTAGATCGGTGACCAAAGCTCGCGTTGTATTACCAGACTTTCTCCACAATGCGTACGCTCATTGTGCTGGCAGAGTGTCTCCGCCGCTCGCTGGCTCAGCTTGGTTTTTTTTTCTGAACGATTCTCCCAGAAAGAAATGGAATCGATGAAACCAAGCTAATTACGACAACAAAGCTGTGTGAGACCAGAACTACAGGAACAGGAGCTCGTTACGACTGAATGGAAGCCTGCACACAAACGATTGATCTCGTTAGTGCTCTGCATCTGCGTCTCGCGTTTCTCGACCGCGAAAGTGGGGCGAAGAGGAGAGGAGGGGGATCAGAATAGCACTTTGCGCTCATCTCCCCCCTTATGCAGGGGTAGAGTTTCGCTGAGCTGGGTTAATGATCGGGCCATACGACCTTCGAGAGGTGTACTTTGCGGGCCCTTGTTCGTCATCTCCCTCGTTGGGTGGTTGGAGGGTGGAGAGGGGTCCGGGGGAAAGGAGAGTAGGCTCACGAGAGAGACGCAAGATGTACTGGACATCAAGAGGGAGGTGTCGTGTCATGCAGCGGCGTTGTCGGCGTCTAGTCCTGCGAGCTCGTCGAGGCGGGCCTTGAGTCGCTCAATGTCGGTCTCGAGTTGGCGACTCGCGCGTTCTTGAGCGTGCACGACTGCGGCCTCGTCCCCGAACAAGTGCAAGAGCTTGAGAGTGTGGGCGAGGCTGAGGAGCGAGTGAGCGGACGCGAGCATCTGTTGGGTTTTGAGCTCGACGGCGAGGGAGCGGTGGGCGGATGCGGACGGATGCGGCGGATTCAGAGGGTCGAACTGGTCACAGATGTCGGACGGAGCATCCAAGGCGAGTCAGTCCGGCGAATCGAGAGCGTGCATGGTGAGTGAGAGAGCGAGCAAAGAGGACACGCGCGCAGAAGCCCGAAAGCGAGTTCGGGCGCCCGTCGCTGGGCGTGGCATACACTCGCCGTCCCAGCGCACTTCCGTGGCCATGCGGGTGGACAGAACTCTACTCCAACACCCTTGCCAACAAGGACCGAGGAAAGCGGGGCGGAGCTCACCTTTGCGAGGCTGACGAGGTCCTGCATGCCGTGGACGAGTTGGTCGACATGCACGTCGACGCGGCGGTTCAGCTCCTCTTCTTGCCGGTCCAGGTACTCGTCCGAACTCAGGTCGCCCTGCCCCTGCCCCTGCCCCGAACCGCCGCTCCCGCCTCCGCCCGCTCCTCGCATGTTCTGCAGCGTCGACGGCAACACGGTCCGCATCCGTACATCCGTCTGCGGCGCACTCCGGCCGGGTGCTGCTCCTGCTGCTGGTCTGGACGCCATAGCTGGCTGCGCTGCTGGTCACGCGTTCCGCAGTGGCAGTGCGAGCCCTCGAGCAGGTGAGGCGGACAACAAGAACGCCTCTCTCTCTCGCAACGGAGGGCCACCTTCGCCCGAGTGATTGCCTCTGCAAGCTCTCCCGATATACCTGCTATCGTGTCGCCTATGTATCGCTGCTCCGAAGTCGATTCGCCCGCTCAAAGCGGTTCATGTCGGCATCCTTTTCCTGCTCGATCCGAGGAAACAGAAGAGGCGACAGAGCCTCGTCTAGAGTTTGACAAGGCATCCGACCGCTTTACCGTCATAGCAACTCGGGTCGACAGAGGCGCCTGCTCACTGACCTCCGATCCTGGGCACGCACCCCATCGTCGCTCGTACCTCCCCGACCGGCCCGGCAAGGTCCTCTCTCTCTTTTCCTCCACTCCCATCCCCTCGCCATGCTGAAGCGGATCTCGAACTCCTTCACAAAAGACTCGACCGGTAGACCCACGAACGACCTCGCTTCAGCCTTGCTCATCCCCCCGCCGTCGTCGTCGTTGTCCCCGCTCCTGCTGCCGCCGCTCGGTGCTCGCCCACCCGGCTACGTTTCCCCACGCTCGAGCCCCTCGCCTGCTATTTCACCCTCTCGTCGTGGAGGAGGAGGATCGTCATTCCCATTCCCGGCGACATTGCAGCAGCAGCAGCAGTCTCCTCAAACGAGGCCCGGATCGAGACAAGGCACGGGGGAGGAGACTAATGCAAGCTCGCTCATCGACCGCACCGTTTTGCACAAGACTCTCACCAACTTGTCGGCACTTCTCGTCGCGCTCGACGAGCTCCGAGATGCCTCCCAAACCCAAAGTCGAGCGAGGAAGCGCGTCGCGAAAGCGAGTCGGGACCTCGCCGCTGGGTTCTCCTCCACAAAAGGCGGCGTCGGTGCAGAGGGACAATGTCCCGAAGTGGAAGACGCATTCAAGAGCTGCGCGATGATGATGGACGCGTTGTACGAGGTCGAGGACCGGCATGCCAAGACGCTGCGAAAGGAATACGAGGCGCTGAATGAAGCCGTCGCTCGCTACTTCCGGAAGACCGCAGTCAGTCCCATCTCTCCCTCTTTTCAGGTTCATCGCTTTCGCCCGCACACGTCCTAACCTTCAACCCCCAACTCCGATGGCGCCGAGCAGAAAGAGGAGAAAGCACATGAGGACCAACTTGCGGATCTGGACGAACGGGTCGCGAAAGCCACGGCGGCGTACCACTCGAACGCACGATCCTCAGCCGCGTCTTCCCAGCGTAACCTCCACGTCGCTTTGGACTCAATGACGACCCAGCACTCGATCTACATGGACCAGCTCTCGAGCCTTTCGGCCGGGATCAACGCCACGAAAGCTCAATACGGTCGCGAGATTGCGACTCGTCGTCGAATCGCGGGATCCGAATTTGCTCACTCGCTGTGCACCCTCACTGAACGCGAATGGCGCAAGAATGTTGAAGCAGTCAAGAAAGGGGCGGAGAGTATCGGTCGGGTGGTGGCGGCGACGGCTTGGGTCCAACCCGGGATGGAATCCGCCCATGCGTACGATCTCCCGCCGGACGCAAAGACGCCCCCCGATATACCTGAGCAACGCTTCTTATATGAAGGGATGGACGAAACTTCCACTCTCGAATCCAGCCATTTCACCAGCAATTCGGGACGCGGGCCACCCTCCTCGAGCTTCTCCTCCCGTGCCGCTTCTTCCCGCGGCCCCGTTCATCCCACCCCTCTTCGACCTCCTCCGCGCCCTTTCTCACAAGAACCATCGTTTGCTTCGCGAATGTCTGTATCCGGATCGCTCAAGAGCCCGTACGACAGCTCTGAAGCTTTCGTTCGGACCGTTGATCAGGGCATCGGCAACGACGCTTCGCCGACTCGAGCTGTCGAGCGATATCAACGTCCTCATCAGAGCGGCGAGGTTTTCAGTCCGGTCATGTCATCGGAGTATCCTGATGGAGCTGCAGGTACCGCCGAGCCGTCTCAGAACAACGCCACCCTGATTCGTTCTCCGGCTCCGACATCTCCCTTCAGCTCGAGCCCTCGACACTCCTTCTCCGAGGATGTGTTCTCTCGGCGCCAGAATAGTTTAGTGGCTAGACTCAGTAGAAAGTACAGCGAGAACGACTCATTAGCGGAAGAAGCGCCGAAGCCTCCTCCTCCGCAGCAGCAGCAGCAGGTGAGCGAGCTTTCTTCCGCTCTCTCTGTCTCTCTGTCATTTGGCGCACATGAGGGGCTGAGCGTTTCTTTCGCCTCCCTCGCGCTTGCGATACAGAGCTGGCACAAACGGTCCGACTCTCGAGTATCTCAGCTCGCGAAGCGTTACTCGTCGCCACCTGCTCCGCTCTCGCCTGCACCAGCAGGAGCGCCGCAGCCGGAACCGGAACCGCCCTTCGCCCCGCTATATGCGACCAGTCAGCAAGCCCCTGCTCAAGCCACGCCGTCGCCGTCGTCGCCTGGTCCGCAACGTTATCGAGCGTATCAAGCGGCTCAACCGCTCCCACCCTCTTCGCCATCTTTGCCTGTCAACCGCGCTTCTTACGCCGGATAGCAGAGAGATGAGGCACTACAGGAATGTTGTCGTCGTTACAGTAGGAAAGGATCTGCAGCGTGGAGGACGACGAGGTGGAATAGCCACGCCAGGATGAGAATCAAAAGGACCTGCCGTTTCGTAGTCCGGAACAGGACTGGGCTCGCGGAGACTGGACAATATCAGCTCACCGGTTTGCAATGCAAACAACTCGATGGAAAGAGGCCTCGCACCTGAGCAGGCGACCAGTAGGCTCGTGCCACCGATCCCTTTCCGGAGGAGAGCCTCGCTCGCCCAGCCTTTGGCGGCGCCGACTTGCGCAAGCCCACTCCGGAGGTTCGCGCGACTGTAGCTTGCCAGATACGACAACAACGGCGACTGGGCCATGGCAGTCTGTTGAGGATCGTGTGCGAATTGCTTGTAGATTTTTTCGATTGGGGCGAGGAAGGCGAACGCTCCTCCGGTGCTGACGTCGGTCGATCCTGGGCCGTCTGCGAGGTACTCGCGTCGCCAGACCACGGACGAGACGATGAGGAAGAATATGGTTGGAATCGAGGCGCAGAATGCCGTTAGAGGGATCAGCTGTAGACTGTGAATGTTGGCGGAGAGTTAGCGGGAAAGAAGCCTCGCCATTTCCTTTGCGGCAACGAGGAAGGACCTACTCGGACCAAGAGAGCGCACGACGCCTGACGAGCACGCTTGCGGCAGCGATGCAGAGCAGCAAAGAGACAGTCTCTGCGGCACGCGGCGGCGCGAGTCAAAAAAGCAGGTTCTTCAAGTCGAACTCTTGAGGACTGGGCGAACGCGAGACATACCGAGCAGACAGTAACCAAATGTTCCGGCGAAGAGGCGAAGAGCCTGTACTTCAGTTTCGGTCTGAGCTCCAGCACATCGCACGACTGGAAGCGAACAGAGCGATTGGGAGAAAGTCAGGACTGGGTTGCGAGGGTTCGCCCGAAGAGTGCGCGCTGGCTCACGAGCATCTGCACCGACGACGACCAAAGCCAGCTTGAGCGCGAGCTTGTTCCTATATCGGTGCCTCTGGTCGGGTCGGTCTCCTCCGCGGTTTCTGAGGATATGGCGGAACGGTTGCGGCTTGAGCAGCAGAAGGTCGAGGAGGAGCACCGGCCTCGGGAGCGACTGGAAGACGTCGGCGATCTGACCACAGTGAGGGCACTGCAGTAAGCTGGTGTTGGTCGGGTCCGAGTACTTTGCATCTGCGCCACTACGAGTTAGGTCCTGGCAGCAGCCTTATTTGGGCTGGATGAGAGGAAGCGACTCACACAGGCTGGTGACGCCCCGCGCGCAGGTCACACACTCGTACAAGCCGTCATTGCGAGTCGTGCATTGGCACTCGCCGTTCGCGGGCATGCGTTTCGCCTTGAGACGAGGTGTGTTCGGGTCAAAGTGGGGGCGAGATGAAAAGCGCAAGAAGGCCTCGCACCTCTTTCGCTCCCCGAACCAGTTGAGCGCAGCCATAGACACGGCGAGGAGGAGGAGCTAAGCCAGACGATCGGACCGACGACCGCACATGAGCTACCCAGAACACCCAAAAGTCCGCTACGAGACTCGCCTCGCTCCAGAGGGCGAGCCCATCCGTGCAGTCATCCTCGGACAGCACCCGACAAGTAAGTAGGCTGTCCTACCGGTCAATGCGCACTGTAGTCGCTAATCCGTGCATGACCGAGCAGGAGTGCGTGCCATTGCCGAGCTGATCAACGGAGACAGTTCCGGCGTGCTCAACATCGTTGCAGGCGTCTCAGATATACTTGTACATGATTGCCTCGGCAAGTTCACCGCCGTACAGGACAGAGAAGCTGACGTACCACCAATGGCAGGATTGCGGAGTCGTCTTGAATGCGCAAATTCCACGAGTGGACCTGCTCGTGAGAAATCAATCCCTGACTTGGATGAGCTGCGCGCTCAGCCGGAGGAAGAGTCGGAAGGCTGACGGCTGCGGTACACAGATCTGCGGCGGCTATTTCGACCTAGAAGACATCAAAGACATGCTCTTCCAAGTCGAAAACCCGGAACTACGTCTCATCAAGGTCCGTTGGTGTCCGTATTGAAGGGTTTCCTCTGCCCGGCTGTACTGACCGCCATACTTGACTTTGTGACAACAGGTGCCGGACGGACTCATGATGGAAGGCGGCGGTCCGCCCGCGGTCAAAGCCTGGATTTACGAACAGATCCGGAATAACGAGTTCACTCAAGCATCGCAACCTCTGCAGCAATGACGACCGCACGCCATATCAAGATTCTAGAATGCATCTATGAAAGAAATACACTCATACAGCGCATCGGCTCAGGCTGCAACATGCCGATGCCCTCCGAGGAGAGAGCGACGAATCTGCTTCGAGGCTTTGCCGGCCCGAGACGGTAGTCTGGACTCGCCAGTCTTGCACGGATTATGACTTCCGGGCGAGTACATGAAAATGCGCAAGTCCCGGCACGCTTTGCAATGCTGGCGGGTTCGCGAACCTGTCAATAGGAAGCGAACAGTGAAGCCAAGAGTTCCGTCAGCCATGGCTGGCATATGAGCAAGTCGCGCGCACGAGAGACCGTTTGTTCAAGGGAGAAAGACGCGAGTGAGATTCTTCGACGTACCACGCCGTCTCCCAGCCGTCGTCGATCCGCCACCTCTTTTCAACAAACGCCCGAATCTCTCGCTCCGGTCCCTCTTCCTCCCTGTATGGCTGTTCCGCTCCCTGCTCAAGGACCCAAGAGTCCTCCTCGCCGTACCGAGCGCGGAACCGGTCCGCCGCCTGACCGGTCAACCCGCCGAGGCCGTTTCGCGAGACCCAGTCCCAGGTGCCTTTCGTCGGAGCGACCGCTCCCGGTTCCGGCGCGGGTAGTTTCTTCGAGGCGGGGCGCGGTCGAGAAGAGTCGTTGACAAGACGTTTGGCAAGCGAATCGGACGTGGGGGTTGCTGTTGCGGCGGAACCAGCTTCTGCGTCGCCCTTTTCGGTGTTGTTCAGAGGCACGGTGGCGAGCGGATTGGTGCGCGAGGGTCCGGAAGGGGTCGCTGTTCCGGAGGGGGCGGCAGACGACGAGGCGGACGAGGTTGGAGGTGCGGCCTTGCACAGGAGGGGGTGGAAGAGCGGAAGCGGCACCCAGACCACCCAATGTCTGCGAGACCGAGGATTTTAGCGTCAATTCCCAAGAGACTGGAAAGCTGCTCGAACTCACTGTACGTCCTTGGGTACGGCATAAGGCCAGTCATTCCTCCTGACGTTGGTCGTCGCGCCGCGGGTCCAGTACTCGTCCTCGTCCTGCTCCTCGGACCTCGCTTCCTGAGCGGGCCAGCCGAGCTGGCCACGCAAGTATGCTTCCGTGGTACCGTAATGTCGCTTCAGCAACGGGTTGAACGTGCCGGCGTAGAGTCGCTCGAGGGTTGGGTGTCGGTCCAGCTCGGCGAGGCGGCTGCAAAGATGGGAAGCGCGCACAGAAGCTCAGCTCTTGCATGCCTTGCAACCCCTTCGAGTCGTCGAACGTACCAGTTCTGAATGATCTCGCAGAGGTCGTCCCATTCGTATAGCGGTTCCAACTCGCTGGCCAGTCGGCGCGCTTCGGCGAGCACGTCGTTGATCTGTTCCTCGCCTGTCGGTCGTTCCTGTTCTGCCGCTCGTTGCTGCTCAGCGCCAGCTCTCGCTGCCATGGTGGCCGTCACCGATAGCGAGGCAAGCAAGAGGCAGAGTGAATCGCAAGCAAACAAGGCGGGGTTCGCTTGCCGAGTGGAGCTCCGTCTTCTTGTCCTGCGTGTTTACCCCGCAAAAGCGGCCAATTTTCGATCGAGGTCGACGCGCGTGTGTGCCCTCGAAAAAACGCGAGGGAGAACCCTCGACTCGCTGGTTCCGACAGCCGTTGCAACCCTCGTTCACTCCTCCATACACCGCCAGGCGCACTGCCGAGGTAGGTCAGACTCTTCTGCACGGTTATCCCTCCAGCCAGGCGTGCTCACGTTCAGGTCCGCAGCGTAAACGAACGGGCGACCGCGACCCTCTCGAGAACTTCCCGCCGGACGCGTCTCTCTCTCAACGACGCGACTTCTCTCTTTCTCCTTGCACGGACGCTCAGGAGCGTGAGAGACCATGCAGTCGCCTTTGGCCGCCGCGTTCGACTACCCAGTCAGGTCCGACTCGCTCGCGCGCAGGAAGCACGCGCAGCACCCTTCGGCGTCGTCGTCTTCCTCTTCCAACGCAGAGCGGCTCGGAGGAGAACTCGGGCTCGGACGCGGTCGCGGGCACGCGCAGACCCACGCGCACGGATACTCGTCGAGTAGTGCGCACACCCGCTCGTCCAGCATCGCGACAGACTTGACGACCGCGTCTTCCTCGTACGGCGCCGACTACGGTTCGCCCTCCTGTTCCAAATCGCGCCCGTTCATGCTCGACGACGACGACGTCGACGACGAGTGCGGCGCGCACAGACAGGTCGGAGAAGATGACGAAGACGACCAGCTCCCGAGGACCGACTCGACACTCTTGCTCCGCGAACGAACGCGGTATCGCTCGTCCGCCTCGTACGCGCCTCCGCTCGCCACAACGTACCCCCTCCAGGGTGCTTTCGGCTCCCTGTCCATCTCGAGCTCGGCAGCGGTCAGCCAAGAAGAGTACGAAGCCGACGACGCGCAGCTCGGCTCGTCCGAGAACGCGCACTTGGAACTCCTCGCCGCGCTCGCCGCGACGTCGACCACGCTCGACACTTGCTTCTGCGGCAGTGCGCCCGAAGAGGACTCGATCTACTGCTCGCGCGCGTGCGCACAAGCCGACGCGCTGAATGCGCTCTGTGGTGGCGGCGGCAGTGGCAGCGCATCGAGCGGCAACGACGAGGACGGCGCCGGATCTTCGGATGCGGCGAGCCTGCGCAGCTACCAGAGCAGCAGTAACGCGAGCTGCTTGTCCTCGGGAGCGGAGAGCAGCCATTACCGACGGGTCGAGAGGGAAGAAACGCGCCGCGCGACCGAGAAGGAACGCGCGTTGAGGAGACTCAGGTCGAGCCACCGGAAGCCGGCACCGAAACAGCACGGGTCCGAAACGACGACGAGCTCGCGCTCGAGCTCAGCAGCTTCAATGCCTACGTCGTCCAGTCGGGCGTCGCCCGCGTTACGGACCGCGTCGTCGCGGTCGCGCCCCCGCAGCCCAGCAACGGCGTCTTCGCAGCGTTCCTCGTCTTCCTGCGTGCCTCCTTCCCCTCTCCGAGACTCTGTCCCTTCGCCCTGCATCGTCGAGCCGGACTCGGCGTCCCCTCGGGAGGAGGATGCGCCCCAGGGGCTCGGGTTCGAACAGTTCCGCCCATGCACACCTTCGCCGAGGATTGGCGCCTCGACTCAAAACAAAGACGGGAGCATGCTCGTCTCGGACATTTACGCCTCGTATCTCACCGCTACGCCGCGGGACGGCCGCCATAACCTCCTCCAGACGCCGACATCGCATCACCTCAGCGCCGCGAGCTCTGCCCCGCACACGCTCGACAGTCTCGCTACCACGCCCCGTGCCATGTACCTCTCTTCGCAGGGTGGGCAAGCTGTGCACGGGGACAACGGCGAGGAAGACGAAGAGTCGCCGACGCAGCACTGCGGCACTTCGAACGTCGGACTGAGGATGCTCGAGCTGTGCGATTCCGACGACGAGGACGCTTCGGACCAGCGCCGCGGAGGCAAGATCCAGCGCGAGGACGAAGGGCAGACTTGGTCTCGCCAGCAACATTACGACGAAGCTCGCGACTCGTTGTCTGAAAGCGGCTGGGCGGGCGGTCATCGCATGCAGCAACGCATGGCGGAGCGAACCAGCAGCAGCAGTCGGGCGACCGACCGTTCCTGTTCTCCTGCTTCGTCTTCCGCCGCGGCGGGTCGGATGTACGGCCACATGCGTGGCAAACTCAGCTTTGACGACGTCGTCGGCATTCTCGGCGCCTGATCGATTCCCTCTCCTGACCTCCTTTTGTCGCCATATCATATATACTCTTCCTGCCTTGCTCTTTCATGTTGTGTATCGTTCCTCGCTTGCATTGCATTGCATCGCATACATACATCTTCAGAGGCAAGCTGGCTCCGGAGAGGGCATTTCGCGAGCTTCATTTCCAGAATGCTGCTCGGAAGCGCTCGACCGTTTTCCCAGGTCAGCTATGGATGGTGTGCGCATGCGTAGAGGTGCAGCTGGGCGTGTGAACCCTCGCAGCAGATCGAGCCATCTCCCAAAGCTCACGCTTGCGCAGAGCCTTCTCAAACTTCGATCACAAAGTCTCAGCGCGCGGCAGCCTTCCGAACGCGGCTCTTTCCACCCGCCGTCTCTCTCGTTCGAGTTGCACGACCTGCTGCACAGAGCACTTCGTCGATGGTTTGCTGTCTTGCGCAAGAATGGTGATCAACTCTACGCTCCATCCCTGCTTCGTCCCTGCGGCCGGGCGATCACTTGTGCCCTGCGGGATGAAGAGGGCTCGCCTCTACCATACCACCACTGGGTTGTGCTTGGAGTGCATCCTTTACACTCACAACAAGCGTGCCGCTGGCTGGCTCCGCGAGAGATTCCGCTGCGAACGCAAGCTGCTGAGCCGTTACGACTTTTGACGTCTGACGTCCGATCGCACTCGTCCGCAACAGCATCGGTAAGTTATGATGCGAAGCATTTCAAGCAGTCCGCCACGCTGACTTCCTCTCCAGGTGATTGGGAGACCTGTTCGATCTTTGGGAGGAACGCCGGCGTCGCCCTCGACTGGCATGAGATCTTCCACTTTCTTCGCCGGACTCGCCGCGCTATTCGCGGCTTCACCAGCGTTCGGAGACTCGTCTTTGATGTCAAGCGTCGGCGTCGAAGCGCCCTCCAGCCTCGACAAACGAGCTGCCGGTCTCGCTGTCTGCATCAACACTTGGCTCCTCGGCTGCATCCAGATCGGTCTCGGTGCGCTTCCGGACGACGTCAACAACTGCGGGGCTTGCTGCCGAACGTGCACAACGAGGTGGGAGAACGGCTCTGGGTCGCAATGCCAGAGCGGCCGATGCCTGCCCGGCTCGTGCAACTCAGGGTTCACGCTCAATCCTCGGACCGCGACATGCGTCAATACGGATACGGACATCTCCAACTGGCACGTATTTACATCAGCATCTCGTCAACTGGATGATCTCCCGGCTGATACGAGCAGCATACAGCGGAGCGCCCGACGCTGTTTGCGGGACGACTTGGGCGAACGGGTCTGGCGCCTCCTGTGTCGGCGGGTCGTGCATGCCCGGGTCGTGCGCCGCCGGCTACACGCTCAACCCAAGCAGCGCCTCTTGCGTCAACATCCAGAACGACGCGAACAATTGGTACGCTCGGATTAAGCGACCCGAGCATCCCGCTCTCCGCCTTGGCTGACAGTTCTCACTTCCAGCGGGAGCCTCAACTCTCCGTGCAAGACGTCCTGGGCGAATGGGTCTGGCAGTCAATGCTCAGGTGGTAAATGTTTGCCAGGCTCCTGCGCTGCCGGGTACACGCTCAATGCGAATAGCGCCTCGTGCGTTAACACCCAGACTGACACGAACAACTGGTAAGCTCGGTTCAGTCTACCCGACCCTTTCGCTCTGGGCTTGGCTGACTTTGCCACTCTCAGTGGCGGCCTCAGCACTTCCTGCAAGACGACTTGGCCGAATGGCTCAGGCGCTCAATGTCAAGGAGGAAAGTGCATACCCGGCACTTGCGCTGCCGGCTACACGCTTAATCCGAGTAGCGCTTCCTGCGTCAATACGCAGACGGATGCGAGCAATTGGTTAGCCCAAGTTGATTGACTCGATCATGTTGGTCCGACTCGCTGACTCTCTCGCTCCCAGCGGCGGCCTCAACGCTCCATGCAAGACGACCTGGCCAAACGGGTCCGGCGCCTCTTGTGTCGGCGGGACGTGCATGCCCGGGTCCTGTGCCGCCGGCTACACGCTCAATCCGAGCAGTGCATCTTGCGTCAACACCCAAAACGATAAAGCGAACTGGTTCGTCGCCCATTCCCTCGTCTTCCGCATCGCGCAGATACCTCACTGAAGCGCAATCACCTCTAGCGGTCAGCTCAACAAGAACTGCAACGTTGCCGGCGCGGCGAGTCAGGCGTGCTCGGGCGGAACCTGCGTGGCGACCTCGTGCAGCAGCGGTCTCGGCTTGACAGCTTCCGGCGCCTGCACCGACATCCTCTCGAGCGTTCTCAACTGCGGCGGCGTCGGACCCGCGTTTGTATGTCCTACGAGCTACTTGCATGGCGGGTCCTCCATCTGTCAAGCCGGCGCTTGCTCGACGACGTGCGATTCCGGGTACGCTTTCGACTCGGCCTTCCAGATCTGCCGTTCGATTACCGACGACAGCTCGAACTGCGGCGGGGTTGGCTCAAAGTGTTCCATCCCGAATGCGACTCAAGTCGCATGCCAATCGAGCGTCTGCGTGGCGAAAACGTGCGCTTCCGGTTACGTTCCGAACGCCGCCGCCACCGCCTGCGTCGCCATCGATATCTCGACCGACCCGCTCAACTGCGGCTCTCTAGGACATGCCTGCCTTTTCCTCCCGCTCGGGGCGACCGGGACCTGCGTTGCAAAGACCTGCTTGTACAAGACGTGCCCGACGGGCTACTCGCTCGTCAACAACGCGTGCGTGCTCAAAGCCTCGGGCCGAGCTCGCGCCAAACGGAACGCCGTCGTCGCTGCGGCACCGCCCAAGACCCTATGCCCGGATGGGGAGCAAGCGTGTCCGATCGCTGGATCGACATCGTTCGAGGCCGCGTTGGCGCAGCACTTGGCCTCGGGGAACGAGCTTACGGGCTTCCTGGCCGAAGTGGGCGGATGTACGTTACGAATACACCCCCCTTTCCTGAGTGACTCTACAGTCTCACGCAGAAGCTGATCCATGAAGCCCTTCCCTTCACAGACGAATGCCTCGACACGATGCGAGCGCTCGAGTCTTGCGGCGGCTGCGTCTCGGCCGGCGCCGGCCGCGACTGTACGGCGATCAGAAAGGCAGTCAACATCGGTTGCGACGCCGGTGTATGTGTCGTCCACTCGTGCGCGCCTGGATACCGGCCTTCCATCGGCAACGACCGCTGTCTGCGAATTCACAAGCATTCAGCGGTGGCGTCGGCGGCACGAGCGGCAGGAAACGCTTCTTCGCACGCCTCGCCTCGCAGCCGGACCGAGGACGCTTCGGTTGTCACGTCTCGACGATTCGTTCACCGACACCGAGGCACGCATGACCGCGCAGTTCGAGGTCGCCTTCATTCCTAGAAAAGCAGGCCCTTTCTCGCCAGCGAACTCTGTATCCGGTATAGATTTTCTCTTTGCTGTTTTTCCCTGTTGCTCTCAACATTGCAAGCTGCACACCTTGGATCCGATTTTGCGTGACCGAGAGAGAGAGGGAAGGGAAAGAAAGATTTTTCGCCGCCGCCGCGCACAACCTGAAACGGCCAAGTCCCGCTGCTCGTCAACGCGACGCCCGTCTCCGAGTTGCAACACTCCCTACAGCTCGATACTACTCGCAGTTGAGCAGGAACCGCCACACACTCGACTCGCATCACCGCGCTACGCAACCTCCACCGCGAACCGCACTCTCCGAGGCAGATTCTCCGCAACAAGTTTCATCGTCATCCGCACACCTCGTCTCGTCTGGATCATGCTGCCGAACCGCCAAAAGGTCGACATTAGCGTGCGTAGCATACATATTCTCTGGGCTATGTACCACACCCCACTCGGCCGCTCCCAGGCAGCAGGCTGGCGTGTAGCGCGCGCGCACGCCAAACGTCACGTTTCGCCGTCGATCAAATCGCTGACCCGTCAGCTGCACACACACAGTCGTTCTCCGAGCAGGAGAAGGAGCTCTTCCAGAAGTACGGCAAGGTCCCCGCCCAGAAGAACCTCCTCGCCAACAAGCTCAAGGTGCGTCCTGCTCCCCCCACCTCGGTTTTCGTGAGGGCGCTAGCATGCATTCGACTGGGAGCCCACTCTCCGTTCCGTTTGCGCCGTACGGCGCTCAGACACTGACCCAGTGACGTTGATCGCCGTGCAGGAGCGCAAGTACTTTGACTCGGGCGACTATGCCATGTCGAAAGCCGGCGTCTCGCCGCCTCAATCGGTCGGAACGGCGATCCCTTCGCCGGCCGACATCCCGCACGCGTCTCCTCCCTCGGCGCAATCCATTCCGGGCGCCAAAGTTGGCAGTCCGACGAGCGGAGGGTCGGACGAAGGCGGCGTCGGAGTCGGCACGAGCCCGCCGAAGCAGTCGTCGTTCGGAGTCGGGAGTCCGAGCAAGGAACCCATCTCGCAGATGAGGCCGCACGGTCAATGAGCGAGCGAGTCTCCCGCCCACCGGTCCTCAACAAGTGGGAGAGAGAGTCGACCCGCTCGACAGCAAGGGGAGAAAGGGGAATCGCCGAGTGGCGGTAGGGAGGTTTGGGGATGGAAGGAGAGGGAGGGAATCCTCGGTCTACGGTCTCGCGCATTTTTTTCTCGGGTCTCGTCCGCTTGGTCTCGCCAATGTCGTCCGCCGTCTCTGCCCCTCCTTCTTGGGGCAACTGTACCCCTCTCTCCGCTTCGACTCCTTGTACATGTGTCTCTTTTTTTCCTCTCTCCTAAGCTTCCGCCTCACCTTCTACCTTGTCCAAAGTGTGTACTCTATTCTTGAATATCAATGTTCCCCCACCGTATATGCAGCCAACGTCGTGAAATGTATGCGATCGAGGAGTGAGTTTCACGCGGAAGCAGCGATCCATCAGAGCTCGGTTGGAGTTCGACCCGTTTGCTCGACACTCCGTATACTCTGCGCGTTCGTGCTGAGCACAGCAAGTCACAAAGCGAAAACAGGAGAATGTCGGCTATCGCAACCGTAACCTCGACTTCGTCGCTCTCGCAAGCGCCGCCCCCGCTCTGGAAGCCGGCGAGCGTTCAACCGCGTCAACTCGCGCCGCTCCCCGCTCGCGCAGAGCTGCCCGTCGACAAGGCACAGGCGGAGAAGGCCATCAACGCGCTCCTGAAGCACGCCGAGAAGCAGCACGGTCAGCGCGCCAAGAGCGACTTGCTCGAGGCCGCCAACGCAGACGGCGCAGACGAGAAGGTGTTCCTCGTCGTAGGACTAAAGCAGGCGCCCAAGAGGGAAGCGCACAAGCCGGTTAGGATGTAAGTGGCGTGCCGGACACAGTGATTGAAGCCCGCCGAGACGACTCTTGGGCTGACGAACGAAAACCCGGGAATTGAATTGAATTGCACACAGCGCCGTGCCTCACCCGGTCATGAACCCGAAAGAGTCGCCCGTCACCCTCTTCGTCAAGGACCCGCAAAGGACCTACAAGGACCTCCTCGAGGAGCTCAAGATCGGCTTCGTCTCGCGCGTCGTCGGCCTCGACAAGCTCCGCACCAAGCACAAGACGTTCGAGGCCAAGCGAGAGTTGCTCCGGGAAGCGGACCTGTTCCTCGTCGACGACCGCGTCATGGTCGAAGTCGGAAAGAGTATCGGAAAGATGTGGCGCGACGCGAAGAAGTACGTCTCCCTGCCCGTCTCCCCCCCACCGTTTTCTCTCGCGCGATCGCAACTGACCCTCCTCTTCCCCTTTCTAGGCAACCGATTCCGGTTGCTCTCCAGCGCAAGGATTTGAAGGCGGAGCTGGAGCGAGCCATCGCATCCACCTACATGAACGTGACAACCGGCACTTCGCTGTGAGTTTCGCTTTGTGCGGGGGAAAGCCAGCCGCCTTGTGCCAAAGCCTGACTCGTTCGTCGACCGGAAATCTCCACAGCTCCATCAAGCTCGGCACGACGGCCCTCCACTCGGCCGATGAGCTCCTCGCCAACCTCGACGCTGTCCTCCCTTACATCGCGACCCGGATTCCCAACACCCCCGCCTCGTTCAAAAACATCCAATCCCTGCACCTCAAGACCTCGACTTCAGTCTCCCTTCCCATCTACACTGCCTCACTCGACCAGCGATTCGAGGAAGTTGGCCTGAGCGCCGCTCAGGAGGAAGAGAAGCGCGCGGCCAAGGAGCGCAAGCAAAAGACGGCCGAGGAACGGCAAAAGCGCGCCGAGGAGAAGGAGAAGCGGAGAGCGGAACGGAGCGCGACCAAGGAGGGGAAAGGTCGCGCGGAGAAGAAGCGCGAGCGGACTGATGAGGAGGAGGAGACGACCGCTGTGGAAGCCGAGGGCGAGAAGCGGTCGAAGAGCGAGACTGTCGAGGCGGCGGCCAAGCCGGCAGAGGCAGACGCGCCGAAAGCCAAGAAGGCGAAAAAGTCGAGCGCTGCGACGACAACAACCGCCGGCAAGAAGTCTCCATCGAAGAAGGCAAAGTCGGCGTGAGGTCCGCCCCCGATCCGGCCGCGGTCCCCTCTTTCTCTTCTCTCTTCGCATCGGTCTCGAGCATCCCTTGTTATAGCTTCTCTTTCTAGTTCCTGGTGTTGTGCAATATTGTTCGCCTGACTCTCGACTGTACTCGCTGTCACGGATCGGCTCAAGCGGGAAGTTCTTGAGAGAAAGGGGAGAACAGAGAATGGAATACAGAACGAGTGCGTGTGTACACAGAATGCACTCGGGCATAAGGGGAGATCGTAAGGCAGGTGAGCATTACGATGGTCGTGAAAAGGGTCTGTTTGTTGAAGGGCGCGGGAACTCGCGCTGCCGAGTTGCCTGAGCTTCGATCGCGGCGCCGCAAGTCTACTGCGCCCAGTTCGCGGTCCAGCTGTCGAACCGCACAGCGTTAGTCGTGGGGTCGGAAAGGGTGCGAAGGGAGGACTGCAAACGCACGAGAAGCCACCAAACTCGTTTTGATCCTGGGCAGAGAGCGTCGAGTGTACTGGAGTGAGCGTGGGCTGCTCCGAGGTAAACTCGGCGTCAAAGTTGGAGGTGTCGGTCGCCGAGGTCTGCAAGCAGCGTGAAAGGCACGCAACGCAGCTGTCAGTAAAAACAGGTGAAGCAAGGTCGGCCCCCCCCCCCAGCTGGAGCAACGCACAATGTTCGGGTAGAATGGCGCCGGGATGCGCTTGTGGAAGACGTCGTCCCAATTCGTGTCCTTGAAGAAGAGATGACTCTTGATCTCAACCGCGTCTGCCTCGGTCGCACCGAGACGGCGAGTCGGGTCCTTGGTCAAAAGCTGACACCCGAATCGTCAGCTTTTCCATTCGAGATTGCACGGCACAGGTCAACTCACCTTGGTGAGAATGCTGACGCTGTCCTTCGGCATGTGGATCGGGTACAGCGGCTCGTCTTCGAGAATGGCGTCAAAGATTTCTTCCTCGTCGTCACCGCGGAACGGCGACTGCCCGAGCAGCATCTCGTAGATCAAGACACCGAACGCCCACCAGTCGACGGCACGACCGTACCGCTGCTCGAGGATGATTTCGGGCGCCATGAACTCGGGCGTGCCGCAGAAAGTCGACGTGGTCTTGCCGAACCACATGTCCTCCTTGCAGAGACCGTAGTCGGCAACCTTGACGTGACCGTCGAGGGTGAGGAGGATGTTGTCGAGCTTCAAGTCTCGGTACACGATGCCGTTCTGGTGGAAGTACTCGAGCGCGAGGAGAACCTCGGCGGCGTAGTACTTCGCTCGGCGCGGCGTGAACTGCTCGCGCTGAATGTGCAGCATGAGGTCGCCGCCCGAGACATACTCCATGACAAAGTAGATCCGGGTCTCGGTCTGGAAGCACGAGTGCAAGCCGAGCAAGAACGGATGCCGCTCCTTCGCAGCCGTGAGGAAGACCCGCTTCTCCGACTTGGTCCTGTGGGGAGAGGGGCCTGTAAGCGTCCAAGACCCAAGACAGAGCGATGCGCAGACAGCAGGACTTACGACTCGATCTCGTCGTGCTCGATGATGAACTCTTTCTTGAGCACCTTGATCGCGTACAGCTGAGCGGACCGCTTCTCTTCGGCGAGCATGACCTTGCCAAAGTTGCCCTTTCCGAGGACGGCGAGGAAGTTGAAGTCGTCGAGACCGATCCGGCGCTGCTGGATCGCGCGAGGCGGAGCCTGCTGAACGACGGGCACTGGCGGAGCAACTTCGACCGGCGGGGCAACGGCTAGCGGCTGTGCAGGGCGAGAGAGCTGCTGCTGGGCTTGCTCGAGCTGCATCTGCATTCGGTTGTCCGGCACCGCGGCCTGCTTTTGCACCTGGGCCGGCACGCTTGCGGCCGGAGTCGCAGCAGACGGGTAATGCGGCGCGACGGGCGGTTGAGGCTGAGGACGGGGAGCATACGCAGGCTGCTGTCCGGGCTGCACGCCGACCTGCGACGAAGGCGGGATGTACGGCTGTTGTGGCGGTGCGGGCTGCCGATAGGCCGGCTGGAAGGACGGCGGTTGCGGCTGCCGAGGGGGCTCGGCGACAGGTCGGCCGTCTGCGCCGTACGACCCGGCGAGGGAACCGACCGAGTCGCGGCCAGTGTGACCGAACGAGGAGATGGTCGAAGCGGAAGAGTGTCGAGGAGGCGGAACACCGGCTTGCGCGGCTGGCGGAAGTGGGTACTGCTGCTGCTGTTGCTGCCGCAGACTCGCTTGCGGGTCAAGAGGCGGGACCGGGACGCGCTGTGGCGGAAGAGGCTGCTGCTGCTGCTGCTGCTCGGGAGCGAGCGAGAGGCGGCCCACCTCGCCGGCAAGGTTTTGCGAGACGGGCTGAACTGGAGGCAGCGACGGCGGAGGACGCGTGTCGTAAGCGCTTGTGGGAGTCTGTTGACCGCCGTAGGTCTCGTACGGCGGTGCAGGCGCAGGCGTACGAGGCGGCTGACGAGCAGCAGGACCGCGCGCGCCACCGGCACGACGGTGGCTGTTGATGCTCTTGATGTCGGCCAACAGCTTGTTCGCCGTCTCCATCGACATGCCACAAAAGTCGGGGACGAGGTGGATGCAGTCCGTGTGAGCAGTGACGCCGCATTCTGATTGCGTGCAAGGCAGGGCGGATGTCAGTGTCTTGGGGCGACGCAGACACAAAACTGATCGGCGAGAGCGCACCCGAGCATTTCCGCGCATGCTTGCGACCCAGAGGAAGCACGAGACCGCAATGGCAGCACCAATTCGGCGAGATGTTGGTGATCGGCCCGAAGCGATGCGGGATGCGGTGGTTGAGCTGATCTTCGTCCTTGTCCTGTTCACGAGGAGAAAGGTCAGCGGCGGAGTTCATACAGGCGGCTGGCGACATGAGGGGGAAAGGAGACTTGCGGCCTCCGAGTTGCTCTTTGAGATACACTTGGTGACGACCTGCTGATAGCACTTGGCGTGGCACGCGTACTTGCAGTCTTCGCACTGCATGCCGGCGCCCTTGAGGAGGAATTCGCCGCAGAGAGCGCAGAGCACGACGGTGTAGAACTGCTTCTGAACAAACTTGTGCCCGTTCTGCTCGTGGACCGACTCCTTGCGCTTGCGGACGGCGCCTTGACGACCGAGACCGCCGGCGTCGTACGGTCGCTTGCGGACATTCGATTTGACTGCGTGGCCGAGGCAGAGTCAGCATCTCACGGTATGGCTTTCCTTGACAACGAGATCGAGAGCAGAGACGTACCAAAGTTCAGGTGCAGCTGAATGGCACCTTCGGGTTCCACGGCGAACCAGGCGTCGATTCCTTCGCTCTTGCCACCCCCACCGACCGCGTTCCCGAACCCGCTCATGAGACTCTCCTCACGGAGGAGGCCAGCGCCGTTCCCACCGAGCGCCACGTCGCTGCCATGCGAGCTGCCGCCGCTGCCTCCGCTGCCTTGAGCGACTCGAGCGGCAGTGACCCACCCGGGACCGGCTTCGAGCCCCATCTTGCGTCGTCGCAGTTCCTCGACAATGTCGCTCAGCCGAAGCCATAGCATACCGATCGGGACCGGTGCTCCTTCCCCGGGGACCTTGTCGTAGATGGTCACTTCGCACTCGTTCGCCTTGTCGACGTGGATCTCGAAATTTTCGTTCCAGCGGTCGTTTCGCGAACCGTGAGTGCGTGCTCGCGGCGTGTCTTCGACCTTGACGTAGATGATCGTCTCGGAAGGGTATTTCGATTTCTTCGGGTGCGGAGCGTGCGCGAGATCGCGAGCAGACTTGATGGTGATCTGCAGGGCGCCGGACAGCGGCCGTCGCAGGTTGGCCTTGAGGTCCTCGGGGACGCCTGGGAACGGTCGCTGTCAGTGGCGCGGTACTCTTCCCCAACAACTCTTAAGCAGAAAGCGCACCGTCTTCGTCCTCGCCTAGTTCGCCCATGACGTCGAGGGTCTTGTACTTTTTGAGAGCCTGGCTCAGGAGCACCATCTTTTGCTTCGACTCGACCCGCTTGTTTTCCGTATCGGCACTGCAGATCAGGATCGTTTTGTCAAGCTCGATGTTTGCAGAGACGATCGGTGCAAGCAGCAGCGAGCAGCGTACCGAGCCTTCTTGTCTCCGTCCGCCATGTAGAGCTTGGCCATCTTGTCGATCCCTTCCTTGTACTGACGCTCGACGTGCAATTTAAACTCGAGTTGGTGCAGCATGCGCGAGATCTTGGCGGTCGTGAGTGGCGTGTCGGCTTTGATCAAGTCTGCAAGAGTAGTGGCGAGCGGTCAGCATTCCAGTCCGTCTCGGCGAAGCCCAAGGAGCAAGACTTGCCGAGGTTGGTGAATTGTTCTTTAGCCTTTTGCCCGCCAAAGACAGCAGAGCCTCCCGGTCCGCCCACGGATGCCGCATCGACTGCCTCTGTACGGCCGTGGACGCCTCCGGCGCCGTACGCTTGAGGTTGCACGTAGCTTGGAGCGGCGCCGGGGGGAGGGTTCGGCAGATCTTTGTTGTTCGCCCTCGCCGAGTCGTTCACGAGGGTATGGGAGGACCCAGTCGAGTTGGAAGCGGGACTTGCGCTCCTGCCTGCGGCGAGGTGGGCGCGCCGGTTCTCGAGTTCGCGAACGGAATCCTCGAACCAGCCGATGGTGCGCTGCGCCTCGCGGATCTTGGCGTCGCAGGTGCGGATGACATCTTGGTTCGAGGTAGCGTTGCGCATGGCTTGGAAGCCTTCGAGGATCTTGCGCTCCTTGACGATGCGAGCCTGCAGCGAGGCCAGTTTGGCGCCGAGGTCGGCCTGCGACTGAGCCGACGACTGCACGCCGCGCAAGATCGGGACAGAGATAGAATCAGTCATCCTCTGAGACCTGCAAAAGTCGCGCGACGAGTGTAGCAGGCGCGTGTTGCGAGCGTCACGTGTCGGTCGACTCGACAGTCCGCCTCGCACGGCCCGCCGTGTGTCTAGACCGGGAGAACAGGCACTCACCGCCATGCTGGATCAAGTTCCGAGGGAGTCCGCGAGCGTCTGGACGCTGTACAGCTGGCGCGAGCGAGAGTTGGCGGGATCGACGACCTCGGTTCCGGTTCAAAGGGCGGCGATTCTGCCCAGGAGCACACGAGATGCGAGGCTGCTAGGTGCGATCCCTGTCTATATCCTCACTGCGCCGACGCGAAGCAGGCAGCTCAGGCGTCCGCGAGTCGAAGCCTTTTGGTGCAAGGGTGTTCAGACAAAACAGAGTCGGCCGACTCCTCGCGGTCTGATTCGGCAACGCTATCGACAGAACGTTCGACGTCACGCGAGCTCCAATGAAGCGCTCAAAAGGACTCCCTAACCACAACAATAGGGCGCCGAAAGTTTCCTCCCTGACCCCGCCTCCGGGACGACCTCTCTTCGATCCGCACAGCTTGCATCCGGCTCGCACCCGACCGGCAGATGCATCCGCAAGACGCAGCGAAAGTTCGTACAAAACAAGAATGCGTTCTTACAGCATCGACGGCCCTCGTCTAGTCCTCTTCCGGCTCCAGCGCACCGTACGGTTTCTGTGAAGAGATCCCCAAGAGTCAGCCAAACTACGACTCGTGAGAGAGAGAGAGATGCGGTTCGACGGGAGGAGAAGCTTACAGCAGTGTACCAGGACGGGTCAAACTCGTGCACCCGGACGTCTGCGCACACAAGACAAGGCACCGGCCGCGGGTCAGCTTGCAGTCAGTCACCGGCGTTTCTCTCTCTCGCTCTGTGCGGGCTGCGCGTGTGCATCGACTCACATCCGTCTTCACCTCCGATCGAGTAACCCTTGCCCTGCGGGTGCACCGCGATCGTGTTGCACGGACCGAATCCACCCTTGACGCGAGCGACCTCCTCCTCAAAGATCCGGTGGAAGAACCGCACTTCAAAGTGACCGTGCCGTGCGCCAGTCGTCGTCACGTTCATCGCTTCCTGCCCACCACCCATGACGACCTGTTGGAACATCGGAGGAGGAGCATTGTCAGCGCGCAGAGACCGAGGGGCGAGCTCGATGAACCTGAGCCAAACGCACGTAAGGCTTGCCCGGCACGATCGCCGCGCTGTTCAGAGGCGGCTCGCCAGCATAGGTCTTGATGTGCGTCAAGTACTCCTCGTCTCCGTGCGCGTTCTTGTGCGGCCCGACGGACCAAATCTGGGAGGACGAAAGAAAGGGCGTCAGCGCGACAGCGCGACGACTGAATTGGGACCCGACCTCGCACGAACCTTGGCCGACTTGTCCTTGGACGAGGTGATGAAGTAGGTGCCGTCCGGAGACATCTGCAAGTCGGTGATGATCCCCTGGTGACCCCGCTCCTCCTTGTCGAAAAACAGCAGACCCTCCTCCTGCACGCTCGAGCGTCGGCGTCAGCTCTTTCCCTTCGTTCCAGCTGCAAACGGCCAGAGCCGAATGCGCAAGACAACGCACAGTGTCCCACAGGTTCAGAGTACCATCCTCGTGCGCAGTCACGATAAACTCGTCGAGCCCGCACCACGCGGCGACCGT